>JAHPZR010023416.1:0-19885 GCA_019787425.1 Platygyra sinensis
AGGATCTTCCCGTAAAGAATTTGTGACATGGAACAGAATTATATGTTGCCTTTTCAATAAGGCGTTTTCTATAACAGATAAAATTGCAATCTGTTCCATCTGCTAATTCCATTTTTTTTAATTACGCTTAAGGACCGTGCCTTTAACGTTTGCTCAAATATTCGGTATGTTGGGATTTACTAACAAGCCTAAAATTTTATCACCATTGTCGGAGGTCATAACATTCGGCTTTTTACTTTTGAAAATTAACGGAAAATATTTCTCCCTCAGTGAGGGTCTCCCAAGGGGGACGAGGGAAACGGGGGTGCATGTTCCATTGATCCCTTAATTGACAATTTTCGTTGTTCTAAATTCCATTGTTCCCTTATGTTTTTAGCCAAAGTTCTATTTAATAGTAGGGATATCTCACTGTCCCGCAAATTAATCCCAAAATATCCCTTGTTCCCTTGAAGTAAATTATCAAGTTCCCTTGTTCCCCAAAACCCCTGGGAGGCGCTCCTTAGTTATAGTATAGGATGGTAAAGAAAGCAATCTCGGTGAAGACTCAGATTAACGGATGACATCATCAAGCTTTCTTCTTTTTTGAGCTTTAATATTAACTATACGCGTCTTAGTACAGTCACGACTACTACCAAAATAAAGCAAAAATAGATCCTTCCATGATTTTTTTAAGAGCATCTTTGGCAGGGCAGGAGGGGTGCAGCAAACATTAAGGTAAACATACTACATTTTAATAGCGCTCGACCCGTTGTAACTTCGCTCGGAGGTGTGAGATTTCTGGAGCTGTTTTGTTAAGGTGTATCACTCATGTGTATCAAGGAATTATCAGATATCACAAAACATAACACTCGTATGAGTGTTGTTTGCTTTGGAGACTATGGTGTGGGTCTAATTAAACTGCAAATTTCAACAGGAAGGGTCGGTTATGAAGTTTACATTATTTTTAAAAATTTCTGCAAAAAAGAATTTCAGGGGTGCGGTTTCTACGAATATCAGACAAGCTTAAGTTTAAGCCTTATTCAGTAGAGCAACTAAAAGTCGAGTAAAAACCTGTAAATTTACATTGCTTCTATCGTGATTGCCTCCCAAACAGAGATAGCGCTCAAAAGTGATATAGAAGGATCTATTACAACACTTCAAAGAAAAAGTCTAAACTTTTCGTGATAAGATGTGAAAAGTACGAAACGACGCTTACATCAATTCTACTAAGATATCGTCAGTCCGGGTTCCTAGATTGCTTTTGTCAAATCCATGTTTGTCCACTTCTCGTGCTCTTGCCATCTTACTTGGAGAAACTGATAGGCTTTCCTTGAGCATCATGGCTGAAAGGGCAGACATGTGCGTTGAAAGGACAGTTACCCAGCTTTTGCTGCGCAGCCGTGTTGATTGCGAGAAGCTCACTGAAAAACGTCGCCGCAGCTTTTTTTCCCTTGGTGCTGTCCTTTATCTGATCTCGCATCTGAGTCAGCTTCTCCACGAACTCGCCAACGCTCTTGCAGTTCTTGAATGGGCAGCCCTCTTTGAAAGCAGGGCAGTTGCCAGCCAGGCCTTTGCATTTGGTAACAAGGATGGCGTATGGACACACACCTTTGCCAAATGCTGGGCACGTGAACATCGTGTCGTTGAAGGTAACGTTATAAGGGGCCTTCCAGTGGAAAAGAACAAAATAAATTACGAGTTAAGAAATTCATAATCAGGTCTAAACCACATTCGTCAGTATTCTCGGTATTCCAGTGGAACTGGTTTGCAAGGGAGTTCTAATGCTGGGAATATCATTAAAAAGAGATTAATGTCAATTGAATTTGAAAATATTTCCCCGCATTAGCCTCACTTGCAAGCTAGTCCCAGTCTATTGCCCAGGATCTCAATGTGGCCTATTGTTTGGTCAATTCTTGCAGTAACTATAAACGAACTGAAAGTAGCTTTTTTTTATGTTATGTGTACATATTTGTCATTTTATCCTATATAACACATTTACTTATTTTCATGTATTTATTTATTTATTTATTCATTTATTTGTTTAACGAATGAAATCTCCTTTTCTTTATTGACTATTGATGTCTGAAGTGATCTGTTAATTTCGTCTTGCTCTTTTTATCGTTCAATTACATTTTTTGGTGACTAAAATATTTTACGCAAAATATAATTCAGAATCAAAAATTAAGCAAACATACCACAATGTAGTCGGGAGAGAATATAGCTTTTCCACTAGTGTCTTTGGCGAATGGGCAGCCACCCTTACTCTGGAAGAACGGACAAGCAGATCCAACATCGGCCTCCTTAACTTTGGCAGTGCGGTGAATCTCACGGAGATATAGCAAAGAAGAAGCTTGAGCACTGGGCGACTTCTTGTGCTTTTCACGCATCTCGCCTAGCTTGTCTTCAAACTCTCCAACGGTCAAGCATTTTGCAAACGGACATTCTTTCTCAAAGGCAGGACACTTTCCAGCTGCACCTTTCACCGCTAGCTTGGCAAATGGGCAGACTTTGTCCCCAAAGGGTGGACAATCGCGTTTGATTTCATCGGATGTTACCGAGCCTGGATACTAAAGAGAGAGAAAAAAAATAAACTGTAAGTTTTGCAGTGTGAGCTATGGGTATAAAAAGAGACAATAGAAAATTGTTTACGTATTTCAATTTTACATCCATTTGAGACAAGGCCAGACCACAACACCGGGAACTACGTGCCCTACTCTCTTGGACAAGTGTGTGGGTCCTTTAACGTCCCCTGCTAAGCATATAACACTGAAGATGCAGGAGACGGGGCTTACGGTTTATAGCCCTTATCCGAGAAGACTTGAACGTCTAACCATTTGCAGATATAATTACAAAGGCGGCACATTCTTCTCAGTTATTTTAGGACCCTGGGTGTTGGTCCGGACTGGGGATCTCGACCTCCCGCACAGCAGACTGGCGCTCTACCAACGGAGTTAACCAGGCGGCGGTTGTAACTCCAATGGTACTATATTTGATTAAAGATATGCTTTTGAACATTTCATCGTTAAGGTGACTCAACACAGTTTTTGTCTACGACCATACGCAACATTTTCAATCATCCTTTAACCAGGCTTCAATATATCAGATCGCTGCAAAGACTTCACCACTCAGTCAATAGAAATCAAAGTTGTTATAAAGTTTAGTTTATTTTATTTTCGAGGAGGCGGGATGAGGAGGGGGGTAGGGTCACACTTTTTTAGTTTCACCAATAACCCATTATTAATCAGTGATTGATTCAAAGAACTTTAAAATCTGCCTAAAATCAAGAATATATTTTCTGTATTGTCGTTCCGCATCAGTCGCCACGGTTCAAGCATACTTCATGACTGAATAAATAAATAGATAAATAAATAAATAAATAAATAAATAAATAAGTAAATACAAAAGTTATGATTAAAATAAAATAATAAATAAATAAATAAATAAATAAATAAATACAAAAGTTATGTGCAAGGGGTCGTCTTGACCTTAAAGAAGAAATACGTGATTGCACTGAATATCAAGATATTAGTTAGTTTGCCTTTTCACATGTGGGTTAAGCTCTATTGAGCTGAACAAAGTCAATGTTAGGAAAGTAAGGAGTTGACTGAGCATTGTCATGGTAATTTCTCACCTTAGATATTTAGTGTATTTATTATGACTATAAACAGCAAAAACGGAACAAATGACTGAAACGACTGCCTTAGTCTGCTACGCCTCCGAATTGAAGGGCGATCGTCCAAAGTCACTGAAACTTCTCTGATCAAACATACCAAAAATGAAAAGTGGCGCTATTGTTAAACAACTGTAGTAAAATATAAACTATACTAAAATTTTGATGCTGCTTAAAAGTTCCTCGATGTTTTTGCCGCTATTGTTGGATAGCAGACTCTGCATTGAGAAGAAATTTGGCAAAGTGTCTGAAAGTTGTTTTAATAGTGCTAATCAGACAAAAAGACAATCAATCGATTAGTTCATCTGTCAGGCCAATAATTATTTCGCTGTAGTCATTTTTCGCCTCTTAAAAAGCCATTGTTATTGAAAACGAATGGTCTTATCATATTTACCGTTTACTTACTGAGCTGTGTCACCAAAACTGCTTTATAACACAACTAAAAGCCAAGCAAGCCATGAAATTTCTTGTTTTCGATATATTATTTCCTATACTTTCCTATATATGGCCGTGTGCCACGAGGGCTGGCGACCACTTAACATACTAATATGATTGACTAAGTTAGATATTGACCGCGGCGTCTAGATTTATTTCCCCATTTCTAGACAGACATGTAGATTGCTCTACCTTTTATGCCTGTAAGATGGTTACAAACAAAGATAGAAGATGTGACATTTTTTGCTAAAAAAAAAAAACACAAATGAATGCTGCAAACGCTACGACGACCAGAGAGCAAGAAAAGGTAAATTAAAGATAAATAAAAGGTGAAAAAAGATGAATAGAACGAGCAATCTTCCGTAAATGCAAGTTCACTGCGTGTTTTTACGAGAGAGGTCTACTGTGGTTACTGTTAACGAGGTTTCGTAACTAAACTGCAGCATTAGAGAAGGTGTTTACACGGAAATAACTAACTTAAGTAGGCCGCATACAACGGACGGTCTGGGGTTTTCTTAGAAAGCAAGTGCTGCAGTGTTGCAGAGAAACTACAAGAAAAATTCTGCCTTTACTTCAATGCCGAATGCAGGTCGTTGTCAATTTGCAGGCTGTGATGTCGAGCCACACTTACTTAAATTGTATAAAAGCTCTGTAGATGAAAAGTAGAAGGAAAATTTTGATATCTCGCGTCCTGAGCCTTTTGCCACAAAAAATCTGAAACGGCATCTGCTGCGGGGCACACGCTACCTAGATGTTTACTGGTCTTCTTCTTATTCAGGGTTGCTTTAAATTCTAGCATTTGCTTTTCTTCTTCGTAGACCTCAGTTATGTTTTATTCACTTTCTCTCTCTTTGTTCTGGGTATTCTTCTTCTTGCGCCTGCATGTACCCTGCTACTTTAACAGAAAGGAAACGCTTTATCTTGACGATGAAAGGAAACAGCAGTTCGGGATTTCTTTGCCTAAACACAATAAGCTAATCTTTTTGTCTATTTTCTCTTTTTTGCGCGCTGAACGCTTGAACTCTTTCTGCCAATATGTCGCCACGAAGTCTGCTTTTCTTTGATTATCGTCGGTTACTGAGGTAGACCATGAGACGATCAACTGCCGACAAACCTAGGTTGGCGGACTTTTGATTTTGCCGCCATTTACCTTGCTTATACCATTGAAAATTTCACTTCAGTAAAGTTAAAACAAAACCAAGTAAACATTACTCGTGAAGACACGGGAATAGGCCATCCAATTTAAGCAGCAGCTAAATGCCTGAAGTTGAGAGATTTTTGAAAGTCCAGAAGTAAAAGGTACTTTGCAACTTAAGACTAGGTGGGACTTAAACGAAGGAGAAATTTTGCTAGTCAAATCAAGAAGTCAAAGAATTTGAAAAGAGCGAGTTCGATCTTGTTCTGACGACATTTTTTTTTTTTAAGAAACGCCTCATTAACCGACTCTAGTTAGTCTGCACGGAAAAATATTGATCTTAGACCCGTTTCAAACGCCGTGCTAAAGTCGTGCCGAACTCAATTCAATTTGGCTCGACTGTAGCACGACATTGGCACGACTTGGTTTCAAACGTCGAGCCATGGTCAAGCTTAATTCACTCACTGGGAATTCACTGGGCGTTTAGAAAAGAGACGATATTACGAACCAGCGGTCCAACGGATAAATCCAAAATGATAATTTTAGTTATTTACTTATTTAGTTCGGCGCGGCAATAGCACGCCGTTTGAAACCATGCCGTGCCAAAGTCGGGTAGCACGACAGAGCTTGCCGTGCTACACGGCAGAGTCGAACCTAATTCTTAAATGGTTTCAAACGCCGTGCTACAGCCGCGCCAAAGTCGAACCTAAATAATGAATTGAGTTCGGCACGACTTAAGCACGGCGTTTGAAACGGGCCTAAACGTGTATACACATCTCACTGCGCTTGGTATGTACTCACGTCGTTAGTCCAAATTCTCGCGTACAGACCTCCCGGGCAATTAATAAGAACTAAATGCTTCTAAAACACTTTAAAACAATGCAATCTGTCGGCTACTCTGTCAAATTTCGTTCTCAAATTTCAGTCAGGAAATGATAGCAGCCAAGAATCAGTATTTTTTTCATTCTTATTTAAAAAAGTTCAAATTAAAAAAGATACCTGGATAGACCAACTAATTTCGCTAAAATCGTTTTTAACTTGTGAAGTGTGGACATAAAACCGCTTCCGCCATTTAAGACAAGAACCACAACTTTGAACTGTTATGCAATCAAATAAATTTCGAAGTCAATTTCTGACTCAGAAGAAACGTTGGCAAAATTTCTCCGACACGTGTTGCTCACTCTGTCGGCAAAGGCGATGCTGTTTATTTAAATTGGGCTTTTTCCTAATAATTAAAGCTGCCTCAAGCCTGTTTTAGGAAAACAAAAAGTTGCTTACATAAGTTGCAGCGTCAGTGAGCTGTGGAACCACAGTACAAACTTAATTTAATTTTGATTTAATCGGACATCAAAAGACCAGAAATAAAAGCGGCTCATACTTCATTTTATTAGAAGACAAATGAGCACTCGGTTCTCCAAGGATAAAATTTTAGGCTTGTTAGTAAATCCCAACATACCGAATATTTGAGCAAACGTTAAAGGCACGGTCCTTAAGCGTAATTAAAAAAAAATGGAATTAGCAGATGGAACAGATTGCAATTTTATCTGTTATAGAAAAACGCCTTATTGAAAAGGCAACATATAATTCTGTTCCATGTCACAAATTCTTTACGGGAAGATCCTCTTCTTTGTTAACACGGCATGTGGAGAATATTTCTTTATCTTATATTGACCCAATTTATCCTGAGCTTTGCTTTTGTTTTTGAGCCTGGCTAAGATCACACAGCGGTCAAACGGGGGGCGCGTGCGCAGGTCCCCCAAAAACTTTCGATTAACAAAGTCTTAAATTTCGAAAATTTTCGCTTTCAAGCCCAAAGTTAAGACAGTCACTGAAAAAGTTAAGCTTTTAAACTTTGCATATGACCAGGACATTTAGTGATGGACATCCTAAAGTCCACCCAGCTTGTAATTTTCTCTCACAGTACTATTTTTGTAACATTTTCCTACAGAAGTCTTGCAGGTTTCTCTTCAAACTCTTACGAAAGTGGCGTTGATTTTTTGCGGGTCTGACCGCGGTGTGGGCTAAGATGGGTGTGTTTGTGTGTGATTGGGGGATTGGGTGGTTGGAGCCAGTTTGTTCTCCCACCACCCCACCCACCAAAGCGCTTCTTTATAATAGTATAAAATTACCCACCCCACCCCATTGAGCGCTCCTTAAATATAGTATAAATTAGTGATAGTCATGCGTCAATCACGTACTCACTATAATTCCGTATCATTAAATAATATCCGCCCATCTTGAAGACCCAATGTTGGATTTAAAAAGCTTGTTAAATCTAAGCTAGTCTAATGCGCTTGCAGACTAGATTTCTAGTTCGTCTTGTGTGCATCGTTCAGGTGAGGGTAGGTCTGACTATTGAGAACTTTTGTTGGGACTGACTGGTAGATAGCCTGAGTGGACGTCACCTCAGAGGCAAATTAATATTGTTTGTCTAGTCGATAGTGTTACAAGCTTAGTCTTGTCCGTTGAGAATGATTCGCGTCAGTTTAGCCGTGATGATATTGGCTTAGAGACTCGTAAAGTTTGTCAGCACTAAGGTTGCGATCCGTCTATTGTTGGTCCAACTCTGTTCGATTTTGTTTGAGGTTCCGCCTGTTAGTTTTTATTTATGTCGTGAATAAGTCGTTTGTAAATGAGCTGATGCCCGGTAGTTGTTAACGACTTTTAAGAAGGCGATTTGTTTTAAGTTGTGCTGTACGCAACTCGTTGACAATAGTTTTTTTTTACCGTAGGTTCAAGCATTGAGCACAGTCCCATTCAAAGCTGTGGTTTGTCAGTTGATGACGATCATCAATGTGATTGTTGATGTCACCCTTTCTAGTCTCTCGACTGCCAGGCTTCCTTTTGGCACAAAAAAATTAAAACTGAAAATACTGACTGATGAACACAAATTAGAAACAAAGCCAATATTCCAGATCAAAGATGGCGGACAAACAAAAACAGCAACATCTTTATTTTTGTCATCACAAATACAGTTATCGTTATATGACGTCATAGCGAACAAGTAAACATATCAATTTTTGCAGGCCAAGGTAGGCTTAAGAGAATACATTTTTCATATGTCCTATTAGAATGAAATCCCAAGGGTATAAATGGGGTAAGAGGGCTACTTGGAATGGTGAACCAGCTTAATATATTTAAAGATAAGCGAAAAAACTGAGTAATCCCTTTACATTGTAATCTGGTACTCTATTCGAGACATGTTACAAAACACTAAATGTGGCATATGTTTTTTTCCCTCGTTTTCCTCTTTTCTCCTCTTTCTCTAAAAGAGCCCCGCCCGAAATGCAGGTTACCCTTCAATTAAGTCCAGTCCTATTAAGAGTATGACCGATATGGCCGTTTACATTGTAGAAAAGTGGCTGTTAATTGAATTTTGTTTTTCTGTGTCGCAATAAGGCGATATAAGATTATTTTGTATATATAAGTAAAAAGCAAATAACTTCTAAGCTCTAGGTTAGTGAAAAGTTTATATCCAAGGGGTCCGTAAAATCTCCAAAACCAATTGAGAGTAAAATATTAAACACGAGAGACAGTGTTTCATCGGGATACCCAAACAGCTTAAAGAGTGTTGAAAAGAGGACGCGCAGGGAGCATTTTTGACGAGATTTGAGATTTTTGCATGGCCGACGAAACACGGTCACGGGTGTTTCATATACAGCTGTTTCGAGAGAGTTTGTAAGTAAAAAGTGTAAAAGTGCACGCGACAATCCTGAATGTTAGTATGGGTAGAAGGAGATTGTGCAAGTTTTTCTTTTCGCCACCTAAATTTTACAAGAACTTGTCAACTAAAAGTCATCCAACAGTAAAATAGAAGCTACCAAGAAATGATCTTATGAGTGGAAAATCTCATATGTCTTTGCTAATACTTCACGCTTCCATGGGACAACCTTTCTGTATCTACTCAATCGAAAGAGAAGTAAAGGAACAAAAGGAGAAGTATTTAAAATCTTCAAAATGTAATTAACTAACCGGGTATCCAAACTTCCTTCATGGATGTGATTTTCTTTGTTTTACTAGCTTGATGAGTTATCCATGAGTTTGAGAACATATTTCATCACTAACTTTTTTTTCACTTTTTTCTTATTTTACCACTTATTTCATCACTTACAGGATGAAATATGGTGACATATAACATTGGGAAATCCCCCAGAGATACTTCGAGGTTTCACTTTCCAAAGTGAATTTTGCCATCTTGTAATGTACAGTTTTACATGTTTGGTGTATACGCATCTTGAAAACAAGTTAAACTGGAATATTAACTTTTTTCTAACTATTAGTATCTCTAGACCTTTTATAGTTTCAGTTTAAAGGTTTGTGTTCACAGTCAAGGTCAGAATATCCCTAAAGCACCTCTAAAGCAGTTTTACCAGATGCTGGCTTGCGTGACGAAATATAACAGTATTGGGAAATTCTCTTGCCGAGTGTTTCGTCGACTCACTTTACAAAGTGAAATTCGCTATGGTATTGAGTATAATTTCTTTGTCTGCTGCCTAAACTGCCTATATAATTTCTTGACAACGGCCAGTTAATGAACGATTGGCAAACGGTTCATACAAAACTACATTTTGTATTGTAAAACGTGATGAAAATTCATCCATATCGTGCATCGCTGGTTTCGCTTTTTGCTTGGTTTCTATATCGTCGATATGTTTTGATTGTTTTACGTATTTACGCGCTACAATAATCAAGGAAGTTGCTCAGGAAGTTGGGAGAACGAGAAATGTAAGCACTTTATATTTATCAGGGCCGGTTTAAACGTCGCATTTTACATGCGCCGAAACAAATACTAATTTTAGTCGACTCCAATAACTAAAGTTTAAACGTCGCATTGTTTTGCCAAATAGAATTGCTGAGCAAGAGTGGCATGTTAATTCTCATGCGAGCAAACAATTAATTTAAATATAATTATGAATTAGACACATGTAAAATGCGGCGTTTAAATCAACTGTGGAACTTCAGTCGTTTATTCGACTGGATTAGGTGAATATTCGACTGAACTCGCATTGAATTGAAATATGTCGCATTTAATTGATTTATACGGCGCATTTTACATGCACTAATTCGACAATTCGATTCGGCGCATGTAAAATGTTTAAACCGAGCCTTGGATTAGTATGGTGGAAAATCCTGTTCATTATTTCACATGCGCACTTGTAAATCTAGACAAGACGAGAAAACGAAACCACGTATTTCTCTTCCATACAGGAAAGCGTTTGCAGGGAACATGGCAAGCGTGGAAAGTGCAATCGTAACAAAAGAGTACATGTATTCCAAATATTGCAATTGCTCTTAAAGCGGCTAAAACCAAAGAAAATAACTTAATTTTTCCCATGCCGAAATGATTTTTAAAAAATTCGCGCATTTAACCCTTTCAGTGCCAAGGACGTACTTATAGATTTTACTCTGTCTAACGCCAGACGATTTTACTCGTCAAAGGGAGATCCCTTGGCACTGAAGGGGTTAACTGCATCGGGCTCAAATTCCTGGGGGTAGTTTTTCACGTCACACCCTTAACTTCAGAACTGAAACTTCTTAAGCTTGTTCAGAAACTGAAGCATTTATGCTAATAAGGCATGATATTCAAAACAACGACCTCTCTCACAATCAAGAGATTATATCGAGGTCCTCGTCCAAAAATGAAACAAGCTTAGAACTTTTGTCATTCAACATGACTTGTCAACGAACTCAAGAGTTTTATGTCGCATAATTTTTTTTGTTTTTGGCGTGGGTTCTACAAGTTTTGGTCATTTTCGTGTACACACTTGATTTCCTTCACATGAACAAAGGGTCACGCCCAGAATGCCGCGACACATCCGGGAACTTTTTTATGTGAGCCGGCGCTAAATTAAAAGTCGATTAGAGAAAAGTGCGAATAATAACAAAGAATACGGACAAAAAGCGGCCACCATCCCGTGCGTTCCTCTGTTTCACGGTCATATTTACTCCTCTGCCTTGGTAGTAGCATATGGAAAGTGTAGAGAAAGGATCAATTTATGATTTAGAACAAAAAATTGTTTTTTAAGGTCTCTACAAGTATTATCAAATTTGCTTTGAAAATAGTCTATTTTGGGAGCTTTCTTGTATGGAAGCTGTTCTTCAAGCGGAAAATTCCGAAGAACTGATCAGTTAAGTTTACGGATAGCATATGGAAAAGTTAGTAACCGATGTCAGGAAAGGTCCTGCCAATTTTCGCTGGTTTACGACGCCTACAAGTACTATCGAAATGCGGTTTTCTGAAAGCACTCCTCAACCTCTGCAAATTTGCCTGTCGGAGACAGTTCGGCGGAATGGTTGACTGATTTGAAACTCCCGCGAGCATTAAAACGGACCCAATTTTGGATAATTATCTCACACAAACAATGAAAAACAATGCTCGCTCAGGCGTAAGACGCGTTCAAACAGAAATGTCATTTATTTTTATTTTCCCCAGCGTCGTGCGAATAGAAAAGACCTGTGTTGTCTTTTGAGTCCTCGATCAACCGGTCGAGTGAAAGAGGACAGTGATAAAATAGAAGCAAGTCTTTCGCGCACCGCGCCGATTTACTTCACACATCAGGCGGTTTGATCGACAGCCGCCGATTCATTGACAAGAGCAGTCGGAAATCCGAAAGGTAAATCTATGCAATATTATTCCGCGCATCGAAAAACTGGGCACTGCAAGTACATGTCGCGAAAGACAATAGCATTCTGGACGATGTGGCGATATTTCAAAAGTTATGACAGCCGATAAAATTCGCTTTCCGTTGCTGTTCGTATTCTCTTTTATTTCTTTATTTAGGCCTAAAGCTTTGAGATTTTCCTATATTTTTGAACGTTTCGAACAAAATTCCTTTTGAAAAACTCTCCCAACGAGTAAAGTTGAGCCAACCAGTTGAGTTGAGCCATACCTTCTACACCTGGTTGGGTGTGTCGACAGGAGTGCCACAGGGGTCCTTACTTGGACCACTATTGTTTAATATTTTCATGAATGGTTTCATTTGCTATTAGAGATTGTAAGCTGATAAGCTACGCAGATGACACTTAACTCCATCTATCGCATCAGGATCTCCAAGCCGTGGAAGATGGTATAAATCTAGACCTGGATAACACCATACAGTGGTTTCAACAAAATGGCATGATAGCAAATCCGGGTAAGTATCAGGTTCTGGTGCTAGGAAACACGTCTCTCGTTTTCGATATAAAAGGTGAAGGAAAACCCATACCTGTTTCCAGTGAGATAACAATAGATAACATGTTGAAATTCGATTCTCATATCGCATCTATCTGCCGAAAGGTAGGAGGACAAGTTAATGCCTTAAATAGGCTTAAGAATGTTCTGCCTTGTAAAACCAAGGAAGCACTATATCGTGCTTTTATCTTACCGCACTTTGATTATTGTACCCAGATATGGCACCATTGTGGAGCCAGGAACACCAAGAAACTGGAGAGAGTAAACGAAAGTGCGCTTAGATTTGCATATAAGGACAAGAAAAGCTCTTACGATAACTTGCTAATTCGGATCGGTTTGCATAGCACACTAGAGGGAAGCCGGTATCCAGGACATGTTAATCACAATAAATAGTTGCTTCCAGGGGAAGGCACCGACCCCCATTGTAAATCTACTCAAGGTAAAGGACACAAAATATAACTTAAGGGGCACGAACATGCTCTCATTGCCCAAAGTAAGAAGCACCAAGCATGGTCTCAGGTCTTTTCGGTATTTCGCCGCAAAGACATGGAATGCGCTGCCGGATTCGATTCGCGCCATGGCCGGCACAAGGGAATTTTTAAGAAGTATTCGTCATGTAGTTTTCTAAACTTGTTATTACTGTAGTTAAAATTTTTAGATTTGGATTCTTAATTTTTAGATTGTTAGCTAAATGTTGTCTTTCCTTTTGTTTTGTAATTTATTTGTTTATTTGCGGGCTTCCTGCAAAGTAGCTTTTAGCTAAGTGGAGTGCCACGTAAAATAAAGTTCTGTCTCTTTGTCTGTCCCAAAAAATTCTAACGGCTAATGGATACAAAAGCTAATGGAGTATATAGAAAACCGAACACTTTTTGTTGCTCACTATTAAATGAATATTAGTAATACTACATGAATATTAGAAGTAAGAAAATTACATTTTTCGTTCATCTCGGATCTTATTTCCAAAGAAACCTGATGCCGTCAAGAACAGCCCCAAAAGATTTTGTGGTCTACAACTAACATATACCATTACGGTATTTCCGCATTGAGTAATAAGTGGCGAAACAAAACTGTGTTTGCGCAAGATTATAGCTTGGAATTTGCCGATACATATCAGAGTTATTAGAGTCAGTTTTAAGGGATTCCCAGAGATTTTGGCTAAATGGGGAAATGTTGATAAATGCTAACGGGATAACAATGAACGGGAACCTCGACGCTGAAAATGCTTTCAAGAGTTATAGCTGAACATGTATCCTGCGTGGAAGGTTTTCAGTTTCCAACCTCCTTGGTGCTCTCACGGTGTTGTTAATGAGACATTAGGGAGTTTACGATCGGGAAAAAATTTAGACGACGACGCGGCCAGGGCATGATCGCGTCGTCTCTTGAACGCGTCCTACAAAATGAACTTACGAAATTTAGAGCACACACACGCACGTCTTGATGTCCGATTGGCGAGAAACTTTGGCGCTAATCTCGAAATCAGTGAGTTTCGTGAACAAAGTGAAAGTGCTTGACTGTTCTTGTCGTATAGAAGCTACAAAAATGCCTTCATTTCGGGAAAATAGGACATCTCTTCTATGTGCATTTGATTTCGGAGTAATAAACGAAGAGGAATTTGTTCTTTTTATGACATAAACACTCCAAAGAGTCCTGATTTACCATACTGGATTTATGAACATTTTGATCTCGATAACCTGGCGGACAACGTGTGCAAGGCCGAATTTCAATTCTACAAAAACGATGTTTTCTCATCCGCGAGTCATCCATGTATGTATAGAAAATGTATCTGCAGAAATCGTCTTAAGCCCATATGAAATAAAAAAGAAATAATCTGAACTCATGAAGGGATCTTTTTGAAGAGGCTTTCTCAGCCGTAGTCATCATAGTGGCGACAAGTGGCGACGCGATCAGAAAGGTCGAATTGCCCGCCTCGACGTTGTCACGACGCCAGCAGACGAGGGAACACGCATGCGCAACAAGACCTCCAGGCCGCGTCGTCCCATTTTTTCTCAGTCCGTAAACTCGCTATTGCATCATCTAGCATTTTTCTTCTACCTAGTTTAGTAACTTTGAGGCAGCAATGAAATTAAAAATCTTCTGAGGCAGCGTGCAACTACGCCGTAGAAATTCAAAAAATGCAGAGTTTATTTCTACGGTTAGGCCTGCCGCCCACAATAAATCGTCGCGAAAACGGAGCTTGTCCAAAACGCTCTTAAAACCGGATAAATTAGAAAACTGTTCCAAAATGATGACGTCACGATAATCATGTGACTTCCTTGACCGAGTTTTCTTCAAACACAAATCCAAGATGGAGGGTGTTTACTTCGTTGTTAAATGACTCCAACATAGTGTGGACGGATAAAAATATGATGTGTTTTCAGAGAAAAACCTCCGTTTTCCAATTCCTTCGGCGTAGTTTGCACGGCGCCTGGAATCGCTTTTCCAAACCCTTTAATACCACTGTAGATTTCTAAAGCTATTCTTGTGATCTTTTTAAACAGCTTTTTCTTAATAACATTATCTCAGATGCTTTCATGTTATTTTTTATTTTTACCTTTTGTTACGCAGGTTCCCCAAAAATATTGCTGGTGACAATTACAAACTTCGCTTTCGACCTCTGCTCCATCATGTAGACAAAATATTTTATGCTTGTTTCCTTGTTCAGAAGGAACGAAAATGTCTTCTTACTTGATCTGAAACTCGTTGAGATGGAGCTAAATACGTTTGCCAAATCTGCCCGAGAAACAGTCTGTTAACTCTGTTAAAAATTTAAACGCAACAACTTGAATTTTTAACAAAAGTCATGGAAAACTGAGTTTTCCAACTTCGATAACATTAAACAAATAGTCAAATAGGAAAATTCTCAAAATAAGTTTTCCACGGGAAAATGAAAACACATAACTCTACATTATTCTTTTTCAAGAAAATGACATGATATCTACCTAGCTGCAAATTTTCATTTTCTAACTTCTCAGAAGAACGGCTAACTTTGGCATTTGACGAATTTCCAGTCTTTTCAGTTTAAATTGCGAACAAAATAAATCATCTTGATTGAGCGTGATTTACTCGATGGGAGGATTACGAGCTTTTGAATCAGCTTCAGAATTCCGTTTCTACGTTGGCGTTGTAAGTACAACTGACATTGTACTTTCTTCATCTGTGTTCAGAAGGTCTAGATATTAGGGTGCTAAAAAAACTCAGTTATATCAGTTACTTTTTCGGAAATTTCACATCTATCGGAAGAAATAGCGTCAATCCCTCAGCTATTATTTAAACGTTATCTAAAACCTGTATTTTCCTCTTAAGTAACGTAGAACTTATAAAAACTCGTTATTTAGGATGAAAAATTCCAGACCTTTAAAATCCATCTTTTTTCTTTCAAATTTTAATTCAATAATGAACAAATGCATCCAGGTTTCAGTGCCCACTCTGTTTTTCTGGGCCTCAAAAATTTGACGCAGCTAGTTATAGCTCCAGATTACATATAACATAGATTTCAATTCTTTGCAACCGACGAGCAAAACAGAGCAAGTTCTGTTCAAAATTTTATTTGTAGTTCATTTCACCATAGCATCATCGTTTTAGTCAATTGGTTGCGAATCATATTTGTCACAAGCATCAGAAATGCTTTGTTGCTCAATGTTTCTGTCGGTTAGCATTTTTTATTATTCAAATTTCATACACTGTACGAATTCTGATTTTCTGATTGGTTGATTTGTACCACGTGAATCTGGGTTGTGACGAAACAACCTCCTTGACGTCATTATCGTGGTGTAATAGCCATGGTGTAAATTCAATACACCACTGTCATTACACCATGGCATCGGCTGACTCAAAATTTGACCATTTTTGTTTGCAGTGTATTCAATTTGAATAATAAAAATGTTAACGCACTCATTGCTCGTGAATTATCGCGATTTACCTGCACTCGTTCACTAACAATGAACTCGAAATTTTCAATACCGCGCTTGACGGCCTCGTGCAGTATTGAAATTTCTTGCTTATTGTTATTGAACTTGTGCAGTTCATCCCGATCGCTGAGTGCGTTAACCTGTTAATAAATCACCCAGAATATTTGACATGGTTAAAAATAAATAACCTCTGTAAGGTTGGGGTTAAACTGTGAATACGAATCGATTTTTATATTTTTATTTATTACAATATCCCCTTGAAATCAAGATTTTTGTTTTGTTTTCGAACTAACATCTTCAACCCTACGCTATATAATCTGAATAGCGAGAAAACTGATAAGAGGGTTTTTTTCAAGACTTGGAGGAGAGGGTGTCATGACCGACCTTGAAGAAATTATACAAGCAATCTATATCGGCATCATTGGGCCACTTTCCTTTTCATGACCGGTCGTGCTCGAAAAGTAATCGAGTTATGCAAAGAAAGCTTGGTTTTACTGAACAATAAGACTCTGGAATTTAATGAATTACTTTACGAAGCAATCTATAAACTAATGTTCGAGGCGTACATCCTTGTCCGTGATTACACAAATGCAATAGCATATGGACGGAAACTTCTCGCTAATGGGCGGGATAGTGGTGAAACAATCCATGAAGGAAAAATTTGCACACAGCTGGCAGCCATGCATCAGCTTCAACATAGGTATGTTGAGGCAAAACAACTTTATATTCATGAAAGAGCAATCAGCATTTTCTATCCAGAGCTACTTATTTTGATCAAAGCGAGTTGGACATCTCACGAAAAGTTGATGGCGACGAGTATTCGAAAATGGACCGATATTTTGCTTTTAAATCTTTTCCACTTTTCTATCAAAAAATACTAGCGATAACTAAATTTGTCAAAAAAGCGTTTAATTGCATTAAAACAAAATACACATAGGTTGACTACGGAATGTACAAAAATTTAAACCTCGTGTGCAAATGTAAAGCCATTGTATGACTCATTTAACCCTTCTGCGACGTTTTCGCTGCCGTTGTGGTTTGTGTAACTGCTAACTAACTGCTGCCGTGGCCTAGGAAAGTCTCAATGTCGACTTATCAGCGTTCTCGGGACGCGTTCGTTTGGGATATTCCGGAATAAGAATATATTCCGGAATATATTCCGGCAGAATAGCAGGAATGAAAATCCAGGTATTCCGGAATGAGAATAGCTAAAGACAACAAACACTTACTCGCATTATTCCAATTATTCTTATTCCGGATTGATCCCAAACGCCCTCGGTTTGCTTCATATTTGCCAATTTAATGCTCGAAGTAATCGAAAAATTCCAAGCGAAAAAGAGTTGGGCTTATCGTTTTCCACTCTGGTACAGTAAACCGGAAAATTCTGTTCATTGCCTCATGCAGGAAATTTCTGGAAATTAAGGTCACAGTATACCTTCAGGGGTGTCGCGTACATACAATCGATGTAGCGCGTCCGGTTTAAACTAGTACTGTAGATATCTAAACCTCTATATCATATTAAAGCTTATAGGACTGGCTTTATCAGACTATACCAAAAGTTTGATAAAAAATGATTTGTTGAACTTTTTACGACTTCTAAATACACGCGACGAAATCACCTTTTCAACGTTACATGTCAAAGCGAATTTTGTGTTTCGCTTATTTAATGTGTTCCTCAGTTTCCGGGACCAAAGCGCTAAAAAAACGTGTCTGCGATTTGCCATATTCAATTTCAGTGAAAAGTTACAGAACATTTTTGAAAAAGGATTTAAAAAATATAGAGTGATCGTACAAAAATCGCTCTTGAAAAAAGAGTATTTAGAAATAAGAAATTCGCAGACAGGTTTTTATTTTTTATATGTTAAACTAGCTATTGTCCAAATTTGAGAGCAATCGAACAAATTGCCTTTGACTTGTACCTCTATAAATTGTCTCCTTCTGGTTAAAAAAAAAATGTTTCGAGAAAACAGCGCTGAAAAAATTTGCTTGCTTCGCAAACAAACTCCGCTAACAAACACAGTCAATTGGGTTCTCAGAAAACTTAACGAATCAGCGCTTGGAAAGTTTACTTTCGTTTGCCTTCTGGTGAAATTTACGGGCGTAATCTTCAATCGATATCAACCCTAGTGTTTCGCATTGCGCTCAAAGTGGAAAGAACTTTTTTTTTTTACTGCTCGTGCGGTTTTTCTTGAAGCTGTTGGAGCAAACTGGGGAAGACAACAAAGGGAACGACCGCTAGGAAGCAAACTTAAGCGTCTAGGCGGGAAAAACAAGTCAGTAAAAGAAAACGCGGCAGCTTCAAATGAACCGATAAACTTTAGAGAGAGAATGATCATGGCGATTTCAGAAATGGGTATTTTTTATTTTCTCCCTCGATAATAACAGTGATATTCTGATGTTCACAAAAATAATTTTTGATTGATAAGAAAGCCTTTCAAGTCCAATATCACTGCTGTATTTGCAGGATGAACAAACATCCATGCAGCAATCAGGCCATTCCTCCATGCGAAATTGCAAGAACTCTTTCGTTTATTTAATTTATGACAGATTCGACGGAATTATTTAGCTCATATGTTGGAGAAAAGCACGTCGGATTGGATAAGAAGAGGCAAGCCAGCCAGAAAGAATATGTACAATCATTACAGCGCCTTTCTCAACTCTCGACTCGATCTTTTGCAGGCTTGATCTCATAGCCGTAGTAGCTTCAACATTTCGTCAACTTTTGCTTGTTCGCTCATTGCTGTATTTTCAGTTTTGGTTCGCTTCTTTCGCTTCTTCGAACTGGTCCACGACATTTCTGTGGTCTAGGTTTACTCTCACCTAAAAGAATTGCACTAAGGAAGATGCTTGGTGGCTGATCAACTAACTGAGTAGTCAATTCTTCACCTCTATACTCCCGCGAAAGTCGTCTCGGTTAGTTGCATAACATCATAGGACTGTCAATCAAGGGGTAAACTTTTACTTCCGGCGAAAGCGTAAAACCGCGATTTCTCAGCCAATATTTAGTCTTTCTCAATAATGTTTTTTTTAAAAAAAAAATTATAATAATAATAATAAAGATCACTTCGACCAATATTTTGCCTAAAAAATCTAGAGAGAAAATGATCGATCTGAAGGTATACTGCAACCTTAACACCAAAATATTTGAGGTATGTCCAGAAATGCTGGCAGTGGGGAAATTGGCGATTTTGGCGAAATTTCGCAAGGTTGTTGAAGAAATGATAAGAGCGAATAAATCAACTCAGCAAGAAGAGCCCCGAAATGTTGACGAATTTTGCGAAAACGGCGAATTTGGCGAAAGTGATGACTTTAGCAAAATTTCGCCAAGGTTGTTGACGAAATGATAAGAGCAAATAAATTAACCCAGCTTGAAAGGCCCCGAAATGTTGGCGAATTTGGCGAAAGTGGCGATTTTGGCGAAAATTCGCCGAGGTTGTTGACAAAATGATCAGAGCGAATAAATTAACCCAGCCAGAAGGGCCCCGAAATGTTGGCGAAAACTGCGCATTTGGCAAAAATGGCGATTTTGACAAAAGTTTGTCAAGGTTGCAATCCTGACAAAGTTTTTGTGAAGGTTGTAGACAAAA
>JAHPZR010023417.1:0-7500 GCA_019787425.1 Platygyra sinensis
CGTGGGTCGAGCCCCACGTTGGGCACAAATTACTTTTCCTGGAACTTGTTGTTAAAGCTGCGTTTTCGAAAAAAAGCACATCAAACAAACGGAAAAAGATACACAAAATCCATTGATACGATTTATAGTGGCGTGTTTTCGAAAAAATAAAAATCGTTTAATAGGAAAAGTTGTTAAAAATATCAACTGGCCAAAGCACCAGAGGTGAAGATTGTAAGCCGTCAGCAGTAAGTTTTTAAGATATAAATAACTATTATCATTCTTTCAAAACGAAGCATATGGGCCCGGCGAGCGCAGTCGGTTAGAGCATGAAGACTCTTAATCTCAGGGTCGTGGGTTCGAGCCCCACGTGGGCGCTAATTACTTTTGCGGAACTTTTGTTAAAGCTGGTTTCCGACAACAAAGTTACATCAACAAACGCAAAGATTACACAAATCCATGAAGAAACGATTAGTGGCTGTTTTTTGAAAAAAAAAAGAATGTTTACTTAGGAAAAAGTTTTTTAAAATTTTCCACTGGCCAATAGTACAGAGGTGAAGATTTAAGCATAGCAGTAAGTTTAAACATTAAATAACTATTTTCAATTCTTTCTAAAGAAAGGGCATATCGTGCCCGCTAGCTCAGTCGGTAGAGCATGAGACTCTTAATCTCAGGGTGCGGTTCGAGCCCACGTTGCGGCGCTAATTACTTTTCCTGGAACCTTGTTAAAGTGGTTTCCGACAACAAAGCACACAAAAACCGAAGACTACACAAATCCATTGAATAACGATTTAGTGGACGTGTTTTTGAAAAAAGAACGTGTTTACTTAGGAAAAGTCTTGTAAAATTTATAAACTGGCCAAAGTACCAGAGGGAAGATTTAAGCGTCAGCAGTAAGTTTTTAAGATATAATAACTATTTTTCATTCATTCAAAACGTCAGCATATGGGTGGCCCGGCCTGTAGCCTCAGTCGGTAGAGCATGAGACTCGAATCTCAGGCGTCCGTGGGTTCGCACGCCCCACGCTGGGCGCTAATTACTTTGGCTGGAAAACTTTGGTTTAAATGCGGTTTCCGCACAACAAAGTAGATTCAACAACCGGCAACGATTACACAAATCCATGGAATAACGATTTAGTGGTCGATTGTTTTTTGAAAAAAAAAAAGAATCGTTTTACTTAGGAAAAGTTTTGTTAAAATTTTCCACGGGCCCATAGTCCCAGAGGTGAAGATTTAAGCGTCAGCAGTAAGGTTTTTAAGATATAAATAACTATTTTCATTTCGTCAAAAAAACGTAAGAAATATGGTGCCCGGCTAGCGCAGTCGCGTAGAGCATGAGATCTTAATCTTCAGGGTCCGTGGGTTCGCAGCCCCACGTTGGGCACAATTGCTTTTGCTGGAAACTTTGTTAAAATGGTTTCCGACAACAAAGTACATCAACAACCGGAAAGATTACACAATCCATTGAATAACGATTAGTGGCGTGTTTTTTGAAAAAAAAGAATCGTTTACTTAGGAAAAGTTTTTAAAATTTTCCACTGGCCAATACAGAGGTGAAGATTTAAGCGTCAGCAGTAAGGTTTTTAAGATATAAATAACTATTTTCATTCTTCAAAACGTAAGATATGGTGCCGGCTAGCTCAGTCGGTAGAGCATGAGATCTTAATCTCAGGGTCGTGGGTTCGAGCCCCACGTGGGCGCTAATTGACATTTTGCTGGAACTTTTGTTAAAGCTGGTTTTCCGACAAACAAAGTACATTCAACAACCGGAAAGATTACACCAAGCCATTGAATAACGATTAGTGGCGTGTTTTTTGAAAAAAAAGAATCGTTTACTTAGAAAAGTTTTAAATTTTCCACTGGCCAAGTACCAGAGGTGAAGATTCAAGCGTCAGCAGTAAGTTTTTTAAGATATAAATAACTATTTCATTCTTTCAAAACGTAAGCATATGGTGCCCGGCTAGCTCAGTCGGTAGAGCATGAGACTCTTAATCTCAGGGTCGTGGGTTCGAGCCCCACGTTGGGCGCTAATTACTTTTGCTGGAACTTTGTTAAAGCTGGTTTCCGACAACAAAGTACATCAACAACCGGAAAGATTACACAAATCCATTGAATAACGATTAGTGGCGTGTTTTTTGAAAAAAAAAGAATCGTTTTACTTAGGAAAAGTTTTTAAAATTTTCCACGGGCCCAAGTACCAGAGGTGAAGATTTAAGCGTCAGCAGTAAGTTTTTTAAGATATAAATAACTATTTCATTCTTTCAAAACGTAAGCATATGGTGCCCGGCTAGCTCAGTCGGTAGAGCATGAGACTCTTAATCTCAGGGTCGTGGGTTCGAGCCCCACGTTGGGCGCTAATTGCTTTTGCTGGAACTTTTGTTAAAGCTGGTTTTCCGACAACAAAGTACATCAACAACCGGAAAGATTACACAAATCCATTGAATAACGATTAGTGGCGTGTTTTTTGAAAAAAAAAATCGTTTTACTTAGGAAAAGTTTTTAAAATTTTCCACTGGCCAAGTACGAGGTGAAGATTTAAGCGTCAGCAGTAAGTTTTTTAAGATATAAATAACTATTTCATTCTTTCAAAAACGTAAGCATATGGTGCCCGGCTAGTCTCAGTCGTAGAGCATGAGACTCTTAATCTCAGGGTCGTGGGTGTCGAGCCCACGTTGGGCGCTGATTTCTTTTGCTGGAATTTTTTTGAAGCTGGTTGTCCGAAAGCAAATACATCACCAACAGGAGAGATTGGATAAATCTCTCGAATGATATAGAGTAAAGCTCAGTAAACGTCTTATTTAATTTATACGCATGTTAAATTTTCCATTGGTCAGAAAATTTTAATGTGGTCAGATGTCTTTATGTCTTTATGCCAAGAATGCTTATTTTGATTCTAGCTTGTATTTGCTATCAAGGTTAGTTTAAATTATTAGATATGCACATCTTAGCCGGCTAGCTCAGTAGGATAGAGCATGACAATCATAATCTCAGGGTCGTGGGTTCGAGCCCCACGTTGGGCGCTGGCTTATTTTTGTGACTTGTTTCAAAGTACTCTCTGTCTGTAGCACTGCCTTACATCGAATGTTTATTTTTTAAAATCCAATTTGGTGTGAAGGTTTTCCTCTGAATACTTCTTTGAGACCGAAGTCAAAACAAACATCAGTTATTATTTTAGTGAAAACGTTTTGAACCAAAAATAACTTGAAAAAAGCTATGTGGGCTAAACAGTTTCATAGGTGGCCAGTCTAACACAGACTGCTGGTTTACTCCCAAATAATTGGGGAGTATTTTCTGTTTCGTATATTCTAAACCTATCAGAATCCAATTCTATTTTATTGATATGGCACATGAGTTAATGGGTACAAGTGGTCCAATCAAAAGAGAAAATAATGGCGCCCAACGTGGGGCTCGAACCCACGACCCTAAGATTAAGAGTCTCATGCTCTAATTTAATCTTCGAAAACAAACCCTGCATGGTGAGAAGGGAACAGCCCGCGTCGCTGAGGGTGAATTGGGTGGGGAAACATGCTTTACTTATCCGTCGAGAAGAATAAATCAACAAAAAGAGCGAGATTTGTGTTCTCGGAATCTTTCACGGGGCCACGTTAACCAACTGGCTGTTTGCTGCAAGTGTACGCAGCTATCCGAGTTTATCTCGAAAATTCACCAAAATGGAATGACCGCCTGACACATATCAACCAGTAATGTTAACTTAATAGAATACGAAATTTGTCTTCTGCTTTCTTCACCAAAGACATCATTTTAATTATATAACATGTTGTGTAATTCTTAAGCCTGGGTAGGACGAATTGAGAATCTTTGGTTTACTTGCTGCAAAAAAATTGTTTTCATGATTACGTGACCTCTTATTTTAATTCGTGTATATTTAACGCATCTGTATATTGTGCCCGGCTAGCTCAGTCGGTAGAGCATGAGACTCTTAATCTCAGGGTCGTGGGTTCGAGCCCCACGTTGGGCGCTGATTAATTTTGCTGGAATTTTTGTTAAACCTTGTTTTTTGCGACAGCAAAGTACATTACAACAGGAAAGATTAGAAAAATCACTTGAGTTACCGATTCAGTGGCAGGTATGTTGAAAAAAAATCATTTCATTTTATATACGCCTGTAAAAATTCCCATTGGTCAGAGTAATAAAGCGGTGAAGATTAAGATTCAGCAGTATGTCATCGGCATGGATGATTATTTTTATTCTTGTATTTGCCATCAGTCTTAAATTTAAATTAGCCCCACATTGGGCGCTGGCTTATTTTTGTGACTTGTTTCAAAGCACTTTCTGTTTGTAGCACTGCCTTGCATTCAATCTCTTTTTAAAATCCAATTTGGTGTGAAGGTTTTTCTCTACATGTTTCTTTGGCACAGATGTTAAAGCCAAAATCAATTATGATATTATGTTAGGAAAAACGCTTTGCACCAAAAATAACCTGGAAAAAGCTATGTAAGCTAAACAGTTTCAAAGATAAATTTCGCTGGGTACTTAGTAGTTTGAGAAGTATATTTTAGTTTTGTATAGTGTAAAGGTATCAGAATCCACTTCTGTTTTATTGGGGACATGAGCCCATATGACACATAAATTAATGAGCACAAGCATTCTAATCAAAAGAGAACATAATGGCGCTCAACGTAAGGCTCGAACCCCGACCCTGAGATTAAGAGTCTCATGCTCAACCGACTGAACCAGCCGGGCACATTGTAATTATTCTTACTAACTGTAAGTACAGTGTAAGCTGTCTACTCTTTGTCTGTTGTGGTGGTTTCCTTTGTTGTCAAAGTAGAACTCAAGTTTTGAAAACAAAATCCCTGTTGTTCGGAATTTAAAGAGTGCCGCGTAAGGAATTTGCATTGGGATAATAGGTACGTCACTCTTCGCCTAACGAGGCATAAAGTTATTGCGTGTAAAAAGTTTTGCAAGGGACATAAAGTGCTCTGGAGAGAAGAGACTTGGAAGCTGAAGGGAAGATGGGTGAGGTAACCTGCTTTCACCGTCGAGTAGACTGGAGTAGATAAAACTTAAGAGAAGAACGAGATTTGCCTGCAACTGGCGAATAATACAATGATGTTCTGGGAATCTCTCATTGGTCCAAAATAACCAATTGGGTGCATGTTTGCTGCAAGAGCTCGTAGTTATCCGATTTAATTAATAGTCATGCAAACAAATGGCCGTCTGACACATATCAATCAGGAGCGTACATAGAAGAAGTTTTAAAGAAGAGAAATTCTTCTTACTATTTCTTTAGGTATCATTTTGATTGTATAACACGTTACTTGAATTCTTAGCCTGGGTGGAACGAGTTGGAAATCTTCGATTAATTCAGCTGCAGAAGTAATTATGTTGTTTGCATGCTTTGTAAAACCTACTTTGCAGAATGTTCTAATTGGAGGTTGCAGCCACAGCGTGACTATTTTATTCAGTTCTCAGTTTTTTAGGTCAATCAAAAGAAAGGTCTCTTAAACAAATGAAAAATATTTGCGCCCAACGTGGGGCTCGAACCTAGAACCCACGACCCTGAGATTAAGAGTCTCATGCTCTACCGACTGGAGTTTTGTTGTTTGTAAGATTACTATTGCTCTACCATCTACTTCTGATCGCTACGACGCCTGGGAAGAGTGAGTTTATTACTTTGACAAAATAAGAACTCAGTCGTCATTTAGAGACGTGCTGTTTAAGCCTCGTTGCGATCGACGAACTCTCGTGTTCATTTTTCGCGATCATTTTGTACACTACGAGTTAGGCAGTAACATCCCTTGAGTTTAAAAAATACAATTCTTCCTTTATACGTATGCAAAAGCTTTTATTCGCCAGACGAGTAAAGGTTTAGAGTCAGAAATTAACAATCGCATGATCAGTATTTTTTTTAATACGTGAATACTTATTTTGATTCTTGTATTTGCCACACTTTTACGCACGCGGTGCCCGGCTAGCTCAGTCGGTAGAGCATGAGACTCTTAATCTCAGGGTCGTGGGTTCGAGCCCCACGTTGGGCGCTAATTAGTTTTGTTGGAATTTTTGTTAAAACTGGTTTTTCGACAGCAAAATACATCAACAACAGGAAACATTAAACAAATCACTTGAATTACCGATTAGTGGCAGGTTTTTGGAAAAAAAAAACATTTCATTTAATCAGAGTACGTTTGTAAAATTTTCCATTGCCTAGATTAGTACAGGGGTGAAGATAAAGAGTCAGCAGTATGTTTTTATGACATGAATGATTACTTTCATTCTTTATTTGCCACCAGCGTTAAATTTAAATTATAAATAAAAGCTTATCGTGCCCGGCTAGCTCAGTCGGTAGAGCATGAGACTCTTAGTCTCAGGGTCGTTAGTTCGAGCCCCAAGTTGGGCGGTCACTTGTTGTTATGACTTGTTACAAAGCACTCTCTGTTTTTAACAATGCCTTGCATTCAATCTGATTTTCATAAGTCAATTTGATGTGAATGTTTCTTCGGCACAGAAGTCAAAACTTAAACCAATTACTATTTTAGGGAAAACGTTTTGCACCAAAAATAACTCGGGAAAAGCTATGTTAGCCTGCGTAGCTGGCGGGATGCGTAAACGGGCGAGCGGGCCGCAATATTCCGTCGCGGGCGAAGCCCGCGAGGATTTCGCTTGCGGCGAAGCCGCGAGTGAAATTCCCGCCTGCCACATTTGGTATGGTTTTTGCTTGCCGCCCACTTTTAGCACTTTTGATGAATCAATTAAATAAGCCAATCAGAGAACGAAGTGTAACATGAAACATGAAACTAAGCCAAACAATGACATATACAACATGCGAACCAGTCAACAGACTTGCGTGTAAAGAACTACATTTGAATCCTGTGGTAGCAGAGCGATCAAAGGAGGAATAACCCTATACATTGAGCGCCAGAAACATAAGCTCGATCAGATTGCGGCAAGAAACATAAAAATTTCTCTAGACAAGCGTATAGCTTTCTCGAAGTAAAGCCATGGCGGCTCCGAAAACAGTTCTAATCACAGCCGGGTCCGGCGACACAATACAGAATGAAAGTAAGCAACACGTTCACATAAAACGTCATATCGTGTCCCTCAAAAGCAAATGCTTGGAGATTTAAAAACATATGTTGCAAAAGAAATGAGCCAAAAACACATGGCAAATTACAGAGGTGTCAAACTCGGCGAAGCGACATGTATACAACAGCGGAAATCATCAGCAGCCCTATGACCTGTTAAAATTTGCCATAGCAAGATCTACGGCTTTACTCTTCTTTAAATTCCTCCTTATAACACAACATGAAGTGCCCTTCATAAACACGAGTGAAGCGACAAAAAAGGCGAGTGACCCAACAGAAAACGGCAAATGTCACGAACCGTAAAAGTCGTGTAGGTTAGTCAACATCATTCCCCGAAATCAACTCTTTAACGGCTCTCTCCTGGTTTTCCTTCAGTGTAATTTTTCTGCTTTCCCTGCGGATATTCAGAGAATCCAAAGCTTCCTTTATGCCCGGGGGGGGTGGTACTCGATATATTCCTGGGTGGGGAGGTGCGG
>JAHPZR010023417.1:10000-15000 GCA_019787425.1 Platygyra sinensis
TGCCCGGCTAGCTCAGTCGGTAGAGCATGAGACTCTTAATCTCAGGATCGAAGGTTCGAGCCCCACGTACGTTGGGCGCTTGCACATTTTTGTGACTTGTTTCAAAGCAGTCTCTGTTTGCGTCTCTTGCGTTGAATCTCTGTTTTTTTAAAAATCCAATTTGGTGTGAAGATTTTTTTTTCAAAGTTACTTTGGCACAGGAGTCAAAACTAATATCGGTGACTCTACATGGGAAAACGTTTTTCATTTAAAAGAATTTGAAGCTATAATTATGGGTTGAACAGTTTTATAGCTGGTGTCTCCGTAACAAAGACCGTTGGGGTACTCACTACTGAGTTGGAGACGTCTTTTGTTCTATTTATACCATAAAACGTCATGCTCGCCTTCTGTTTTATCGATGTAACAAATGTCTGAAATCCGTTTGGTAAGTGATAAGGTCAAGTCAATGGACATAAATTGTCTAATCGAAAGGGAAAATAATGGTGCGCAACGTGGGGCTCGAATCCACTACCCTGATATTTAAGTCACATGCTCTACAGACAGCTCTTGCCAGGCACGTTGTAATTATTCTTAGTAACTTTAAGTACAGTGTAAGCTGTGTACTCTTTATCTCATGTGGTGGTTTCCTTTGTTGTCAAAGTAGAACTCAAGCTTTGAAAACAAAATCCCTGTTGTTCGGAACATAAAGAGTACGTAAGGAATTTGCATTGGGATAATAGGTCCGTCACTCTTCGCCTTACGAAGCATAAAGTTATTGCGTGAGAAAAATTTTGCAAACGATATAAAATGCTCTGGAGAGAAGAGATTTAGCAGCGTCGCTGAAGTGAAGATGGGTGGGGTAACCTGCTTTCACCGTCGAGTAGACTGGAGTAGAGTAAGCTTACGAGAAGAACGAGATTTGCCTGCAACTGGCGAATAATAAAATGATGTTCTGGTAATCTCTCATGGGGCCAAAATAACCAATTGGGTGTTTGCAGCAAGAGCTCGTAGTTATCCGATTAAATTGATAGTCATGCAAACAAATGACCGTCTGACATTGACATATTAACCAGGAGCGTACGTAACAGAAGTTTTAAAGAAGAGAAATTCGTCTTATTATTTCTTCAGGTATCCTTTTGATTGTATAACATTTTACTAAATTCTTAGCCTTGGTGGAACGAGTAGGAAATCTTCGATTAATTCGGCTGCAGAAGTAATTATGTTGTTTGCATGCTTTGTACACCTACTTTGCAGAATGTTCTAATTGGAGGTTGCAGCCACAGCATGACATGTTTTATTCCAGTTTCTCAGTTTTTTAAGTCAATCAAAACAAATGTATTTTAAACAAAGAGAAAATAATAGCGCCCAATGTGGGGCTCGAACCCACGACCCTGAGATTTCGAGTCTCATGCTCTACCGACTGAGCTAGCCGGGCAGGTTGTCTTTGTTGTTTTGGTGTTTGTACGATTAGTATTGCTCCACCATCTACTACTGATCGCTACGACGCCTGGGAGGAGTGAGTTGATAAGTTTGACCAAACAAGAACTCACTCGTCATTACGAGACGCGCTGTATAAGCTTCGCTGTGATCGACGAACTCTCGTGTTCTTTTGTGGAAGTAATTTTGTGCATGATGAAACCCTTACCTTTGCAGAAGAGATTGCATAAAGCTCTTGAGTTATACAGTGACATTCCTTAGTATTGCATTGCGCATCCCTACTGCGCACGATTTTTGCGTCATTAGCGCGTGCACATGAGCGCGTGCACGTGCAAAATGTAAGAGATTTCCTTCAAACTAAGCTCGATAGCGAAATAAATACTCCTTTTCTCTTAAACGAGCACGGTGACCCGCGACTTTTTTTTCAGACATTTGCTAAGAACAGTCAAATAAAGAACATATTTGAAAAAGATTTAAAAAGTTTGATAGTAGAACATGATTTTTTTTGGAAAATAGTTCCTTACTGGGTGTATTCTGGCCAAGACGAGGACTTCAAGCTAACCACGGAACTGTCCGAAAAAGTGCAATATTCCCTCAACTAGGCAATCAAAAACGGCTTAAATGAAGCAATAGTGCCTATGTGAATAAACGAAGCTTTGCTTTCAAGATAAAATTTTGTGTCTTTCAAGTAACCGAGACTTATTTCTGTATGAAGGTGATTCGAATTTTTAACGCACAACTAGTAAAAATACCCCATTTTAAGAGCCTGCTGACGCGTAAACGAGCACGGTGAGTCCATTTTTTTATTGCATTTTTTTAATGTTCTTATCATAAATGTTAACTATGCCAAGTTTCAAAAAAAGTTTGATAGTAGATCAATTTCAAGGGAATTACCTTAAATTCAAAAGCACCCATGTTACTTTAGATCCATGTGAAGTTTTCTGTTGGCCAGAGCAGTAAGAGAGCAGAGTTAAAGAGTCAGAAAATTTTAATTGGCTGGTCAGAATGTTTTTATGACATGAACACTTATTTTGATTCTTGTATTTGCCACCGTTTTATACATATGGTGCCCGGCTAGCTCAGTCGGTAGAGCATGAGACTCTTAATCTCAGGGTCGTGGGTTCGTGCCCCTTGATGGGCGCGGATTACTTTTGCTGGAAATTTTGTTAAAGCTGGTTTTCCGACAGCAAACTACACAAACATCATGAAAGTTTAGACAAATCACTTGAATTACCGATTACGTGTGAGGTTTCTTGAAAAAAAAAAAAATCATTTCATTTAATATACGCTTGTAAAATTTTCCATTGGCCAGAGTAGTACAGGGGTGAAGATTAAGAGTCAGCAGTATGTTTTCGTGACATGAATGCTTATTTTGATTCTTGTATTTGCCACCAGCTTTAAATTTAAATTATAAGTGAAAGCTTATTGTGCCCGGCTAGCTCAGTCGGTAGAGCATGAGACTCTTAATCTCAGGGTCGTGGGTTCGAGCCCCACGTTGGGCGCTGATTTCTTTTGCTGGAATCAGGCTGGTTTTCCGACAGCAAATTGCATCAACAACTGCCACTGGAATCTAAATAAATTTTCTCATGACTAGGCCTGAGAACACGAGTGGACAGAGAGAGAGGTTTCCGTCCAGGCCTTGTCGATTCTGTAAAAGTTATGTTTAGTTTTACCGAAAGAGGCGAGAGCACCTTTTCCTTTTGGGTCCGCGTGACATTTTGTCCCAGGTCATACTGTGAAACGGCAATGCGCTTTGAAATAAGTTTTATCGATAGAAGCGCCTTTTAGTCTTGGAATAACTTAGCACAAGAGCATTCCTGGGGTGATTGGGTCAAAGCGGGAGACATATATTAAATCCCACAACTTTTTTCATGTTAAACATACAGCCTGTATTATGGAAACGTAGTTCTCGTAGAGAACAAATTAAACCGTCTCAGCGGGATACGTTTAAACTGCTATTTGGGCAGTTTTATGGTCTATGCACTATACAATATGGCTTATTCCACATGCGAAGTTTACAGACGAACTTTGAAATAACATCGATCGATTTTGGCATTGACGATGAGTTGTACTCCACACTATAGACACAAAGTGTAGATTAACCGAAGGAGAAGAAAACATGAAATAAACATGAGCTAACACGGTCAAAGGAAGGTACGTGGCATTTACATCAGTCTGTTTTCTCCGTTGGGAAGCAGTCAGAAGAAGCAGTAACAAAATTACATTGTCGCTGCATGATCGTCACCCAGGATCACGCCTAGCTATTTAAATAGCTGTTGTTGCGGTATTCAAATTATTTTCTCCCGCCTTAATCAATCGAACCGAATTGAACTTTAGTTATTATTCTTTACTAGCACTCATGCTGTTCACCATGTTTACAGTCCATTACTGCGGCCATTTCGGGCACCGAAGTACAGTTTTAAAAGCTGTTTAACTCGTCCGGGACTTTTGCAGCAACCTTAAGTTATATATTTAACTATTAGGAAGACAGTTTCATCTGCTGTTGTGTTCTTGTCTCCTAGTGTTATCTTATAATACCTGATAGAGATTCACTTCTCACGCCAATATTTTGAAATTTTGCACAGTTATCGACATATTAGCCGTTTTACTTTCGGTAATCGAACTCGCCAAAATGTCTTTTGCTTTGTCAGTGTATTTTAATGATTTTTGTTGTTTTTCCATTTATGTTAACCTTCATACAAGTTGACATGATACAAGAAGGAAAGTTGTCATAATATACTACTGAACATAGACACAAACATTCCTAATTAGCCGACTAAATTTTGAAATCAATCAATCAATCAATCAGTCAATCAGTCTGTCAATCAGTCTGTCAGTCAGTCAGTCAGTCAGTTACTTGAGTAAGTGGAGTTGGCTTAGGCCATGTCATGAACAGGAAGTCTGGGAGACATTTTAGCCTAGGATATTAGTACTATTGCTAGTAAAATCGAAAATTTAAATGTCAAAAATCTAAAGGAAATTATAAGATAACTGAGCCACTACACGCTCTCATTGGTCGATAGGTGTGTTTAGATGAGAGTATGCCGGTAAACACGGTTGTGACGCTTAAGATTTGCGCGTATTTTTATAAATTATTTTATAAAAGCAATAGAACACTTTTTCCGTGTTTACAGAGCCTCATCTTAACACTTGGAGGGTTGGGAGAATTTTCGAAAGTTACTGATGCAAACCCGAGACGTAGTCGAGGGTTTGCATATCTGTCTCGAATTCTCCCGACCCTCCTCGTGTTTAGATGAGGCTATGTAAACACGGAAAAAGTGCTCTATTGCTTAAATAAAGCAAAAATTAATTGTGAGTTTTTTTTGTTATAGGGCAATGAGTCTTACGCATGTTCAAGATGTCTCTGTTGAGGATATATGCATGAGAAAAAAACCAAGAAAACACTACGTAAGTAATTTTAGATCAAAGTATTTCAGAACAATTTAAATTTCGACCAGTACGTTGCGTAATGCTGAAAGACAATTAATTAGCTATGAAGGGCTCCTACATTGTCCCTGCTTAGTCAATGCCGTGTGTCACTATTCGTGTCGCTATTGGCAGAAGAGTGATTGACAGGTTGAGTT
>JAHPZR010023417.1:20000-62034 GCA_019787425.1 Platygyra sinensis
TTTTCATAAATTATAGCTAGGGTGGAACTCGAGTGTTACCTCTGCGAGCGAGATCAACGAGGAAGCTTTTTGCATGTGTAGAGGTTCCCTTTGTTCGAAGATCTTCAGCGTCAGTTTTATTTGATGTTCTGTTGCCTTTAAGACACACAAACTAAGGAACTGAATTCCAGAAAGAGTACTTTATATAATCAGGCACCATTTTTCGCTGCAGGTTGGAGGAGAAGGAAGGATGGGCACCAGCCATGTTTCTGAGAGAAATAGCCTCATCTCAGCACAACGCAAGAGAGAAAGGAAAAAACGCTGCAGTGAGAGCCATGCTGAGAGACACACGATTAAACAGTATATCGGTCATTGCAGGTGACAAAATAAAACAATTTACTTTTTAAATAAATTTAAACAGATTGTCGTAGGCAGTGCGTCTTAATTCTTTTCGGATGAATTGCATGCTCACTGACAAATTATGTGAATTGTGATTGCACCTTTACCACATTCAACCACCCATCTATCTGTCAGTTAGTCAATCCTTCTTCAATCCTTTGTGTTTTAGTCAAAATCACTCCCCAAACAAAAACAACCCCATAGAGAAAAGTTTCAAAAAAGGAAAACTTACAGTGAATTGTAAACTGAACCTAATTGATTCATGTGACATGAATCAAATAGTAGCTGTTCAATTTTCTGTAATTGTCAATGTAAATCGTTTGCGGTGCAGGTTAATGTTGACAGTTCCCGCTTTCTTTTTTCCAGGAAGAAGACAAACGTGGGATCCTCCTGCAAGGAAAAAGAGTGTGGCAAGTCTTTTCTCTTATTTCTTCCTCAATATCTTTGATCAATTAATGACAAAGAATTTCAAGGAGTGTTCCTTCTAAAAATTTTCCTTTCTAAATTATCTCTAGAAGAGGAATATTCCTAAACACGGAGCAAACCAGGGAGAATTAAGCTCTGCGGCAAGAGAAGACAGTTTTACCTCCAAGCCTGCAAGATCGTATGTAAACTTGGAATTTCATGAAATCACCAAACGGCCGGCAGGAAGGCGGACTCCTCGCCAAAAGCTGGACCCTAATGAAGTAAGAGCAGGTTGCAGATTTGGAAAAGACTCAAATAACGTTAAAGGAAAAAATGAAAACAGTGGTCTACTCGGTGATGGACTCTTCCAACCAAGATCGTTGTCATTTGTGAAAGAGGAGAGCCAGGAAACTGTGTCACGCGGGACGAGTCCAATGCCAAGCCCGCTGCTGAGTCGGGATTCCAACAGCTCAAAAAGTCCAGATTGTGCTTTCGATAAACCTGATAGTGTCCAACCGTCTAAATCACTGGATGAAGGAGCGCGCGAAAACGTCTGCGGAGTTTTAAGTCAAGATACTGAAACTGCGCACACACCCGACTTCGAAGATGCTGTTAACAATTCTCACACAAACGAAGGACCAGAGATTGAAGATGAAGGGAGCAGCGAAGACAAGGACCAAAACAATAATGAAGGCGATGACGAAGACAAAGACGAGGGCCAAGAGTACACAGAAAACATGCCAGAACTGGTAAGCAATAAAAGGTTCTACGCCACCGGCTCGTACGAGAAAGAGGAAGATGAAGAAGTCAATTTACGAGAAAATGCTGAGGTTGAACTTCTCGAGGAATCCGAAGGGGGCTGGTGGCTAGTGCGAACTTCAAGTCACTCTGTGGGTTGGGCGCCATCAAACTTTCTGGAAAAGGTCCAAAGTCTAAAAGGAGGATTTGGAGAGAGCAGCGGAAAAGACCTGCTGGACAAAAACTTCTTGGAGGTTATACCAATAAGACCGCCTAAGTCCCCCAGAGTTCTCAAGATGGCGGAGGACATGAGTGTGGAGAAGAAATTTTGGTATTACATTCAGAGAAGTAAAGACACTTTCCCGCTTGATGAGAAAGGCGTAAAGCCTGAAAGAACTAGCGATTTGAATATCAAGAACAATCAGCTGCATTCAGAGGCAAAGGAAAACAACAACGAGGTCTTGGCTTTTACATTCGATGATTATGAATGTGATCTTGAAAGTGGCGTCTGCATGAGAAAAAGCCCCAAATTAGCAGGTGCTGAATACGTTCCTCGAAATAACGCCCCTTCTGACAAGGGACTCCTTCAAGCTGAATACGATGGCCCGGGTCTCACTGAAAGATCAGAGAGTGTACCAAGTTTAGCCGAGTCAGAGGACTTTGATGACTTGCCTTCCGACTGAACTCAAGTGCAACAAAACAGTGAATTACCTTGAAAATCAGGCTCGCTCACTTTATTTTTTACAATGTACTTTAACATTTTCAGTTGAGTCCTTGTTTTATTATCCATATCAGCGTGCATGTGAATAGAGGATAATACATCATGGGCGCGCGTAGTGAGATATAAAGTTGAACCGGCACAAGAAGAGTTATTCCTTATCTACAAGCAACTGTGTATTATTTTGCTCATTACATAAACAGACCGGCTGATAACGACATTTTGCACGTTTTTTTTTTTAAGACAGAGAGCCATAAAGGCCTAGTCCTCAACTGCCCCACGTAGATATGGAATATCTCTTACGAGTGAGCGCATAGTCGTCAAATGTTTATCTAACGTTGATCCAGCGCTCGTGTAATGGCCGGCCCGACTGAATCGCTTTTTATGTAGACTCAGGAGCCATAATCGGGAACGGAGACCGCTCGCCATTTCTAGTATTGGGGTTGTCTCTATGATATGGGACAATTTTTCTATTTTTAAAACAAATTGCGCAATCGCGTGCGGCACACGCGTGTACATGCTGCGAGGATTTTGGGGGATGTAGAGCGGGGAAAATGGTGTCGGAAATTATCAAAATACTTACTGCTTTTGGCCTACAACTCAATACGTTTATGTCTGCTGGAATTTTGCTTGAGTATTCTCGTCGTAAGGTATTCAAATTTGAGTGAAGTAAGACTTTGTCGAATTCAAAACACCGACTCGGACTTGAAAGGACTGAAAGCGCATGCACCCGTTGCACTATGCAAACGAGCTACTTGTAAGCGTCAGACTTCCCTTTCTAAAATTTTTGCGGCAAACTGGTCAAACACTGAAGTAGAAACAACAAGATGCTATCGAAGACAGAGTTTGGTTATGATTACGTATTGTTATGAGAAACTCGCAAATTTGTGACGACATGTGCGTGGATCCGCGCGGTTAGATGTCGTTAGGGTGGCACAGTGTGTTCTAAAAATAGAAAAATTGTCCCTTATCATAGGTGCGCGCAGATCCCAAGACTTACAGTCTCCGTCCCCGATTATGGCTCCAGGCGGAGTACGTCACTACATTGGTGCAATGTGGTGAGATATTTTGTAATAGAAAAAACATAGGGCCAGACGGCCGCTAATCGATACAACATCGTGCATAAGATTTATTGCAGATTAGTATAAATTTACCGTAGTCTATTGTGAATCCGTGAATTTGATTGGCTATATTACCGTTTTCTATCTGCTGATAGAAAGCAGTTACGTATCAGTGCACCTCGCGCATCACGTTTGAACCTGATGTAACATAATAAATCAGTTCTTTTCTACGCGTTACTTGACATTTTCTTCTTTTTATGGAATGAGACTACGGCAAATTTATACTAAAACAATTAGACTACTCGCCCTCGTTTTCTACGAGCGATAGTCAACTCGGCTGCGCCTCGTTGACTATCTGCTCGTGGAAAACTCGGACTCGTAGTCTAATTGTTAACTAATACGTACAATCTCAGTGTAACTACTACAGTGACGCGTGTAGGGGAGGGACGGGGGGGGGGGGGGCAGGGCCTCCCCCTTATTTTGGGTAAAACAGAAGAAGTCACAGAAGGAAAAAAAGCCGGCAGAGCAAGCAAAACAACCCCACCCCCCTCCCGCTTAGCGGGTCAAGGTCTGGATCCGACACTGAACTATATATCAGATATAATCTCTGACGGGAAAGTAAAACTATAAGACGGGTCAATTGGTTTGTGTTCATGTTTATTAAGCGTACTACTCTATGTTTGTATACAATTTAAGGAGGAAATATCTTACTCATAATACCCGTTTCTTTGAAATTCACTCCACTAATATCAGTTCTACTCTTCAAGCGAGAGAAAAACACCTTCGCCGACATTTATTTCATTTTTAAGTAATTATGGGACGTTGGAGACATAGTCGAACCTCCCGGGCTGTAAGCGACCACCTAAAATGACACAGAATACGCGGTCGCTTAAGCGAGGTGCTCGGTTACGAGAGTTTAGACCACATTGGGTCAAAATGTTGCCTGATTAGTATGCGTTGACTACAGAGACTTACCCATCTTTTAAAATGTTGTATTGGGTATGTTCGGTCTGGTAATTCCCATGGAGAATTTTCCGTCTTGTACTACCCAGAAATGTGATAATGTTACAACACCTTATTTTTTAGTTTACTTTTGTATTATCAGTCAATTGGTCGCTTAAGGGAGGTTAAAAACAAGAAAATTTCAAATTGTTAGCTCTAAAAGTGGTCGCAGTCGCTTACAAGAGGTTCTAAATGCAGTAATTTGACTTGAGAACTTTTGGTATTTTGGAAAACGTGTCCCGAGGAGAGGTGGTCGGTTACAAGAGGTGGTCGCAGCCGGAGGTTCGACTGTATAGTTATAGACTCGTTGGAAAAACACGGCTACCAAAACTACACAGTTTGTTCAGTTTATCGTGCTTATAAGGCTTACCACAAATTAAGCAATTACTCAAAAATAAAAAGTACATGAAACATTAAAGATATCCTATATATTTCGTATTTTGTATAGGATTCCATATAGGGACTATAAACTTCTAATAATCTGTACAAAAAAAAAATAATAACCAGCATTGAAGTAATATACCTGTTTACAATATAGCAGCGAACACTGATCATTCGATTGAGCCCAGGCCCTCGCCTAGATGATCTCTTTATACATAAATTATACGAACGCCCGCTAAGACTGCGTTTAAAACATTTACTCTAATACTATAAGCCTTATAGCGCCTCGTAAAAAGGCAGATACTTCCTTTTCTGAAGCGACGTATGCATACGCCGCACATCAAGCTGAAGGGTCTGATTTTCTAGTTTCTAGAGCCACGCCGTCTGCAAGAGAATACGCTTGGTCGATCCGCGACTTGTTAACATACTCGGCCATGAAATACCCGATCAAACTGATAATCAACACCACCAGTAGAATGATCAGCTTCACGTAAATGCACAGGTATTTGGAGTACGCAAAGGCCAGTACAAAGCCAAGTGATTCCCACAAGCGGTAATTGGAAAACGCGGCCTCTTGGTTGTCGTGAAAGAACACACCGTACATGGCTGAGGGAAAAGAAAATACAAAAAAACAACAAATTCTCCTTGTTGATCTGTTCACACTTGCTACAGGCCTGGTTACACTAGCGACATAACGACATAGCGACACAATCGCTTATGTTGGTAATGTGAACATCGACATAAAGACAAATGGAAAGATCAGTTTTTTTCCTTGAGTCATTATGCTCATGCTTTATTTTGTTACTATTGTCATTATGTCAGGAAGTTAACAATACAAACAAAACGACATATCGTCCTTCTTATGTGCTTATTTCGTTACCTGGCTAGTGTGAAACACGCTTCACGGTACAGAGGTCGTAACAGTGAGATGGTGATGTTAAACGGGGAAGGTGGAACCGTGGCAAGGTTCCAGTGTATGATAGTTTGGTGAATGTCAGATCACAAACGAAGACAGAGTTGATAGTATTGCCATAACTTACACACTTCACTTCCCCGTGTTAGGAAGAAAATGTTGATTACTGCTCGGGCTGAGAGACTTCAAAGTCTACTTCCAGATATCCTGTCCTAACTTCTTGGAGATTCATAGAAAATGGAGGATTCTTTCTTGGAGCAAAAAGCATCGCTTTATTTTTCGAGAGCTGCAGTTAAAACACATGTTTCCTTTTAGGTTTCAGTGGTCTAAGTACATTGTATTGTCTTACCATTGATCTGAGTTTGCCAAACAGCATCACAGTATCCCAGCAGTGCAGCAATAACATAAAACACCCAGACCAGTTGGTAGTTAGGCCTCCAGATTAGCATGACAATAATGACAGCGATATGAATTACTGCTCCACTGATGAAAACAGGAATTCTCCCAGTGTACTTGGTGAGGCGGCCAAGCGTCAGAGAAAAAAACGCGTCAGTAGCTCCAAAGCAGATCATCACAAACCCAACACGATGGATTCCAAGAGAACATGTCACGAAGGCCTGAGAAAAACACGAAGAAATACAGTGTCACTTCCCCTAAACACTGATATGAGATATTTAAGGACGAGGGAGTGACTAATGACGTGCCGACGATACTGTCCCAAGGTTTATAGCTGTTATTGTTGTTAAACAGAAACCAGACAATCTTTTTCCTTTTCATTGTCCTCAAATTAGAGAAAACAGTTTTAAGGTAATCGGGAAAAAAAGATTTCAATGATTCTTTGCGTACCGCTTTTGCCGCAAAGGCAATGTTCGGCGATAATATTCTGTAAATGAATAGTGTAGGCAACTGGTCGCAATGCTTCAAACAAGCTCGTTCGAACGTTCTTTTTTAAGATGGAATCTTTAATTTGTTATTACAGCTTTGTCTCTAAGATTATTCGCTGTCAAGACATGATTGTTAAAACTCAAAGATATTTTACCGCGGTAAAGTCTCCAAAAGTAAAAGCCTGTTCCAGTCCACTGAATAGGGTCAGCGGCAATACCAAAAGCATGCGCACATCCGTCAAGTGTTTTGCAGTGGCGATCAGCAGGCTCACACCAGACTCTTGCTCCTTTCTTCGGTCCAGACTCCCAGTGAGTCGGTCAAGCAACGCGATTATCAAAAGGACTGCAAACACGCCTGTACCCACGTAAATACTCAGCAGCCTGATCACCATTTACGGTCATACTCGTCCGTGGCGTTCGTCAATTTGGGAGGGTTACTACAAAACCCCACCCCACACACCTCGTCGGCGTTTTCACGGAAGGTGTCGTTCATTCCCTGCTGAAGAACAAGTGACGAGATAAGATTCCCCCAGATCTGGCCGCTCTGAAAGATCAGGAAAAATATGCCGAAGTATCGAGTCACAACAGCGTCTTGTGTTTCACGGTTCAGCTCTGCATACCGGATTCCTGTAGTGGTCAGGTAGGCACATTTTGACGACCATAGAGGTGCCGCACAAATACCTGAGAAGAGAAAATGAAATTTTAGCTGCTACATAACAACAGCATTACATATCTTACAGTATCTCTCTCACGTGATTGTCAAAAGCGAAAATTTATTGAATTCCGAATTTTTTCCCTTATCTTTTAAGTTTTGTCTCAGTATTCGTATTCGTCCTCTCTCTGTAGCAAAATGATGTAATGTCACATCCTTCGAAATTGTTTGCCTCTTGGCCTCTCGGCTTTCTTCATAGGCGGAGACGGTAATAAAATAACGCTCAAAGAAAAAAAAAATCACTGTTTCATCATATGAATGGGTAACAATCATGTTTAAATCTACTTACCGATTATGATAGACGCAGGGATAAGAGTTCCCCACCTAGCGTAATAATTAGACACCGTATATAAAACATAACCAGTCATCGCTAACACCAAAGTCCACTTGCATCCGAGTCGACCAATCACAAAGGGCGGTACAAATATGCACGACAGGATCAGGGCTGCGTAAATTACACTCAGCGACGCTAGACCCAGGCCCTCATCTTTGTTCAAACTGCTCTGTAAATTTTGGAGCGATTGAAAGGCGGTGAAGAGAAACAGAAAACCCAAGCTAATCACGTACACATTCTTGGTGATTTTTCTTTTCTCTTTCTTTTGTTGCTCGGGTGTAAGTTGCTCCTCTCCTTCCTTGTCGTTGTTCACAACTAAGTTCTTAGCGCTTGCTCCGACATCTTCCAGCGGCTCGTCAGCTCTATCGGCCATTCTCTTGTTCCCTCAGGCTGTTAAAACGTTAAATGACTACATCAGAAGTTAAGTTCTTTTCATAAGCAGACTTTGGCAAACACACCCAACGCCGGCAACAAATCAATTGGAAGTCTTTCTTATCCAAGCGCTGTCATTAAAAAGCATAATATGCAGGAGGACAATGCAAGCATTGCAGATAAATCATGTTTTTGTAGTCTAAACGCTGTGCAAAACGTTTTGAACTAACAAAGTGGTGGGTAACAGATGAGTTTATTTGGATTCTTCAAGAATATTGGTGAGAATACAATTATTCGACATACTGCACAGGACTCTTGTTGAGAGGGACTGCTTATTTATACTTCCGTTTTGGTATAATATAATCGTATTTTATGGAGATCGGAGCAATCATAGCAACGCAATGATATCAATGCTGTTTTTTTACTCACCGTGCTCACGGTTGACTTTCTTGAAATCTAGAGCTTCATTTGATTTCAAAAAATAAGAATTAAATAAGCTTAAATAAGCTACCTCGATTTTTCTTTGTAGATTCCCATAGCTCTTGCAAAGATCTGCTTTTTCTACATGGTCCTAATTTGGCGCAAAAACCTTTGTGGCACCTTCTTTAAGCAGCCCACGACGGCAACGATAACGGAGCACTGTGGCTCTGCACGTGCGTTACAGATCTTTGCTTATTTCTCTGCCGTTCTGCGTAAACCGATAACGTGAAATGATCACATTTTGCGAAGTTTCCCGGGAGATCTGGAGCCACGACGACTTCTTTTCGAACTTAACTCTGTCTTACAAATTCAGTAACAAATTCACTATACGCTGCGTAATATTCATTACGAAATATGACCCAACTGAAAGATGGATCTCAAGAAACAAAGGATTTTCTCTTCTGACAAAAAATTCACGGCCTGCGTCTACAGGAGTATTCTCGTGATGCGTGATTGGCTGATTTTATTTTCCGTGAAATGTGAATGTATACACGACAGAACTTACACCACAGGTGACCTGAAGGTTTTGCGTGACCCGTGAAGAAACCTGAACTCTTGAAGGGGCTCCGTCACGGTATTTTGAGTTACTTTCACCATCGCCAAAATTACCTTTAAATTGAGGGAAACCTGAAAATAATGCGTCACAGAGATAGAAACACACCAAAGAGATAATATAAATCATAAAGGAACAAGTCCTGATTACAAACAAGGAAATTGAAAAATTTAGGCTAAACTTTTCAAACCCTTTAACCGTGACGCAGCTACTTTAACCGATCTTCCTGATTTTACAAATCTATTCTACGTGATTTTGAGACCCAAGTCCTCCAAATGGTTAGGGTCGTCTGTCGAGAGTGACTCAGCTGTATGGCAGCCTTGACTTCATCATTCACGATTTTGCCTTCTTCAAACACTTTTCCTAGTGTAAGAACAGTTCATTAAAAATAGGTCTTACTTGTTTATTTTCGTGATTCGGGAAAACGAAATCTTTATATCCGTGATCCGTGATCCGTGATCAGTCATTTTTTCCGTTCGTGAACCGTGCCAAAGACCCCCTAAACGACCCTCATCGTTGAAGTTTCATGGCACTTACGAAAACTTCCGTAGGTGAAAAAAAGACGTTCACAATGGCTTCGTTTGACAATTTTTTGCAAACCAAACATAATTTCGCGAACAGGGCTCCCTAACCTATCACAAGCGCGAAGCGACATCACTAACGACAGTTATAATTGGAGATTTACTTGTATTTGAACTGCAAGCAGGACTGCGGCCCGCTTGACGAAACGCCACTCGGACCGGGAGCGAAGAAGGACGGCTGTTAGCCTGCGTGGCAGGCGTCCGAAGAGGAGGGAAAGGAGAAAGACGAGCGATCCCGCGCTCATTTTGACTTTCCTCACTCCCTTTCTACGGCCTGCCACGCAGGCTAGACGGCTGTTTTCGCAGGCTACGCTTGACGACGCATCGTATTAAACTGCCTGACCCTTGACTGATGATTGCGCAACTCATCAGCTAAGATAACGTTTATATTTTTCTTTCTTTCGTGTGAAGTGAAGCAAGTTGCTCAAGTTGAGTAGATACAGAATGCAAAGGCGTTTAGCCCTGCGTTTAGCGCGTATATTAAGTGCTGGGGAGGATCATGTCAGACACATGTCACGATATGACATGCTGTGCAAATTGAGCATGTTACCAAAGTATAACAATGGCAAATACGAATTCTATACCGAAATTTGCATTTTGTCGGGATTTTAACTTCGACATGGCTATACGCTAATGCTTATCGAATCGAGCCGAACCCGAAAGAGAAGAATTTCATATAGAAATGAAGAATTGTTCTAAGTCTCGGGAAAGCAACCTTTGTATGTGCTTCAGTAGATCTAAATGTAAACAGATAGCGATCAAACAAAGATGGCTGAAGACACGATCACGAGTGGTGAGGAAGAAATATACCGCTCCAAATGATGGATATTCACGATCGTGGGAATTTCGAGTATTTTTAACCCGTTACATAACTGCTATTTTTCGAGAACTTCATACACAACGCGATACAGTGTTTGCGAATGCAACTGTGTCACGACGAGATACGTATAGAACTCCTGGAACTCCAGCTTGCTCCAGTCGTCTCAAAGTTACTGGTTTTGCGCACTTCATTCAACTATTGTAACCCAGTGGAATTATAGTACGGCTAACCTGTGACGTATACTTTACACAGCAACGAACAACCAAACTCTTTTACATGCAAAACTAGAAATTCCATTTCGAAATAATTGAATTGGATGTATTCACCGATAACCAAATTGGTTAGCGGTGTCTCTTATAATTAACTCCCTGTCGTAGCAACTTCATTGTTTGTTTTTTTTTTTTTTTGCCAACTTGACCACAAAGCGATTAAAAAACAGGAAAACCACAATCTAATGTTTGAAACCGGGTGTACAAGGTAGCGAGGTCATGGATTGGATTGCATTCGACGGTGCATGATAAACGAGGCGTTTACCAGTCAGAGTCAGACTGCTAACTTCTGCTTCATGGAATTGTACATGGCATATTGTACATACCTGCAACACACAAAAGATTGTGTCTCAGCAGTAATTCCAATAATTAAGCAGATATTCTTCCAACGCCTGACGGTCGCCCACTCAATCCCTCGAGGCAGACTTGTGACAGTTGTAATATGACCTGAGCTGAGTATGAAGAGAAGATGGATGGACTGGAACGAGCCAGACTGTTTCAGTCTGACTTATAGCCTGAAGGAGTTAAAATTATGAATGCATACACTGTAATTATATGGTTCGGAATAGGTGGAGTGCGGAGTGCGGAGTGCGGAGTGCGGAGTGCGGAGTGCGGAGTGCGGAGTGCGGAGTGCGGAGTGCGGAGTGCGGAGTGCGGAGTGCGGAGTGCGGAGTGCGGAGTGCGGAGTGCGGAGTGCGGAGTGCGGAGTGCGGAGTGCGGAGTGCGGAGTGCGGAGTGCGGAGTGCGGAGTGCGGAGTGCGGAGTGCGGAGTGCGGAGTGCGGAGTGCGGAGTGCGGAGTGCGGAGTGCGGAGTGCGGAGTGCGGAGTGCGGAGTGCGGAGTGCGGTGTGCGGAGTGTGTAAAATGAGGAGTGTGGAAGATGCGGAGTGTGGAAAATGCAGAGTGTGGAAAATGCAGAGTGTGGAAAATGCCGAGTGTGGAAATGAGGAGTGTGGAAAACGAGGAGTGTGGAAATTTTTTTCATTAAAAATCTTTAAAGGCCTTTGTCACCCTATTTGGCAAAACTAGAAGGTGTCTTCGCATCAGTTGAGTCCCAAAATTAATGATCTAGGTTTGTTATTGAAGACTATTTGAAGGTACTGAAACTGTAACCTGTCGCCTGTCGCTACGGATGGCATGGATGGAAATGATTGAAAATTTTTTTTCGAGTTTTGATGCTACTTGTTCCAAAAATCCTCAAGGAATTTATTATGGTTGGCCCTCTCTGATAAAATTCATCTGATATCTTAGTCGTAGCTTTACAGAAGCATTTTGTTTATGATTATTAAAGCCCCAAAGTAGTGATTTTAGCACTGAAGGTACCTAAAACAGCAAACTCCTCGTGACACTGCTCCTTTAATTCCTGTATATTCTCAATGAAAGGGTGTTTTATGATATCGTGACACGTGCTTTTGAATTAACAAAAGTCAATAGCATGACATTATCCTTACATTTTCATGGCTAAATCGAACAATATTTTTGGTAGCTTTAAAACCCTAATGAATAGATTAAAAAAAGATAGACATCAATGCATTATTGTAAATTGACGATATTAACAATCAATCTGTAGTCTTTAAAAACTGGATGATTCCTTACATTTTCATGGTTAAATCGAAAAATATTTTTTGGTAGCCTTAAAGAACACTAACGAATAGATAAAAATAGAGGATATTACATGGCTGCGCGTGGATACGAATTTTATCTTCGAGTGTTTAACTCGATATCTCACGAGTGAGCGCAGCGAATGAGTGAGATATCGAGTTAAACACGAGAAGATAAAATTCGTATCCACAAGCGGCCATGTAATATTCTGTTTATTATATAAACATACTTATGACCACGTTTTTTGACGATTTTCCGAAGATTTCCGACCACTTTCCGAAGATTCCCGAACATTTTTCAAAATTGTTCCGAAGGCCAGACGAACGTTTCCGAACATTCTCCGAACATAACCGAAGATTGCCGAGGAAGAACCGATGATGTTTCGATCATACAGCAACACATCTGAGTACTTTCTAAGAGATTATGTAGCTAAAGCAATGGTGATCATGTTATCTTCACGTGTGAAGATATGTTTACGCGCGAAAGCTCACTTGGTATTTCACTGGTGTTTATATAATAATAACAGATAGAAATGTTAACAATCGATCTATAGTCTTTAAAAACGTGATGCATCCTTACATTTTCATAGCTAAATCGAAAAAAATTTTTGGTAGCTCTAAAGAACAGTAACGAATGGGTAAATGAAAGATTTGAAATCAATGCGCTTAGCATTATTGTGAATTCACGATACTAACAATCGATCTATAGTCTTTAAAAACGGGATGGTGTAATCACTACGGATGCGGTGACATGTTTAATAGAAGATTTCGTCAGCTATCACACGTAGGTGACGCCACTCGTACGTGGATCGGCGTGTGGTACGCAAGGACGTTAGTGTACAGCATAGACTTTTTGTAAAAGTTTGTTAACATTCCAGTTGTTCTTCCACACTGTTTTTCCGCATGGGAATGGAAATTAAAATGGAAAATTGAAATTTTCTACGCGTTTTCTACACTCTGCATTTTCCACACTCCTCATTTTCCACACTCCCAATTTTCCGCACTCCTCATTTTCCACACTCCTCATTTTCCACACTCCGCACTCCGCACTCCGCACTCCGCATAGTCCACCGGGTACAAATTCCGCAATACCTTCTGAAACTAATGCACTACCAGACCCGGGACAGATAGCGGGATTTGACAAAGGCCCTGATCACATCATACCGGAACCTCCAGCCCCTGGGGAAAATCTTGAGATCAAATTCCCCTCCCCCTGGGAACAAATTGACAAGGGATTAAAAAAACAACAACAAACAAAACAAAAAGAAACCTTTCCCACTGAATTGATCAGGAACAAAATATAATTTGATAAGGCAATAGTTCTCTTTTAATACATCTGAACAAAACTTTGTGCGGATTATTAAATTTTGTAAGAATATAAATTTCACATTGCAACAGAGCATTTAGCTTTGAAAATGTTAAACAGCACTTTTAGTGCAAAGCCACTTTCCACTTGGTGCATCCACAAGTCCCACACTTCAACGTCTTCATTACTCGGAAGGGTTTGCTTTGCAAGTCTGTCGTCTACATCTTCTGAGTTCAAGTCTCAGCTCTCGTTTTGAGCTTTCTCTGAAAGTTTTTCTTGATAACACTACTAGGAGGGTAAGTGAGCTGGGGTAAGTCGCTGGTGTCTGTGGCTAAAACCTTTTCCAGACTCAAAGTGCCCCGTGCAAAATTCATTGCAATTCTCACATTCCTAACATCCGCAAGGTCGCTTTGGATCTGGGACTCGTAAAGGCAGCAACTGAACACTGGGTCCGTCAGTGTACCACACTAACTCATCTGTGGGTCTTCCTCTCTGGCAAATGGGATGATTGCACTCCGCTTCATAACAAGCTCGAAGTGCAAAGTACATATTCACTCGGTAATGCGTCAGTCAATTCCAGCAGTGCCCATTCCCCCACCCCCCAGGCCAACCCCCGGGCATAAGCATTTTTTGAAAAATGGGTATATTCCCCGGGGTAGGGACACATAAGCTGTCTAAATGCCCCGAGGTGGGGACGAAGAAAGAGGGCAAATGCCTGGCCCCCAAGATCGTCGCCTTCCAACACTTCTGCATTTTTTTTTATTAATCTGTGAATTCGTACTGCTCTGAAACCTACTTCAAAGCCATTTAACAACAACATTCGGTGGATAAAATTAGGCCCAGTTCAGACGCCCACCTTTACGTGAGCCGAACCTAATACCTTGAATTAAGGTGGCTGAAAACAGTTTCCAGTACTTTCCAAGACTTCTACAAAGGGGGTTCAGAGCCACCTTAAATTTTCGAAAATTTAAGGTGGCTCTGAACCCCCTTTGTAAATTTTTTTTAACTTTGCAAAAAGTTGCATCTTATCATGCTGATTACAGTTCGATGATAAAGAATGGCCGTCGCGATTCTTTATAGGCTCGATTTCCGCCGCTCTCTCGTGTCTAGTCTACCCTCCCCGAGAAGAACGGCTGGACGCGTTAGCGGCAAACCCTGTCTGTGACGTCAATTCTTAATTTCATTCATACGGCGCTCCTGGTCGCCGGAAATGTTTTTTTATAGAAATAATTTATGCCCGACAAAAATCTGCTGGCGGTTATCTGATTGGTTAAGACTAACAAAAGAAGACTCACGAGTCCAGCCGTGCCTTCGGGGGAGGAGCAGGGGCTCATTTCCCGAACAGCGGCTGGTAATCGTAATTTCTTCTTAGAAATTATCATAAATTTCTGGTGTATCGCGTTATTTTTTTGTTTATCTTTTGTGTGGTTAATGAAAAATAAATAAAATGGAAAATGGAAATGGTGCTGACCAAAAGGAGCGCGGCCTCTGGGGACGAGAATGGAAACAAGATGGCTACAAAGGAAATGAAACTGCAGGCATAGTAAAGCCGTGAGACGCTGTTCGGAAAGCATAGCTTGGATATAAATCAAAAACTATCCAGTGCAAAAAGCTACGAAATTGTGATGTTATAGAAGATAAAACAATAAGTCCAAGTTTTAGGTCTGTACGTTTCCCCAAACTTGAGATATTCGTCGAAATGTTTCGCAGAAATTTACAGAATCCAGTATGAAAACGCCATATTGGTGTACCTCCGTGGTACACCGATATGGCGGCCGGAAAATAGTGTAAACATTTGGAAGTTACTTTGGCTATATAGGCGACTGATTATCAGTACTAAAAGAACAAGCTTTTACATACAGCACTTATCCTAATGCTCCAACTTATAAAAGGGCTAAAAATCATGAGATAAGTATATTTTTTCAACAAACTCGATCGTAGCCTTGTGTCACGCACCTACATAATCCGGAAACACAAAAAGCTCTGTTTTCCAAACGAAGCAAGCTACTGAGCTGTAAAATTGTAAACAGATATAAATATGCCGCCTCCTATGCCTGATGAGGATAAAAACTTGGATCTTTAGCTTTAGATTTTGGAAAGTGATGACGTCACGTGAAAACGATCTATATGACGAACAGCAATGAGCTTGAAGATGTCTCCACTTTCTGTACAAGTAACTCTTTCTGGCGCACATGTATGTCATGTATGTGACCAGGTTTCGTACGTGTTCCATTATCTTTTTGGTTACCAATGTCTCAAAAGGTTGAAAACTGATCACCAATCAAAGAGGCTAGATCACGACTGAGGGAAGCATACGCTGTACTTCTGCTCCCATTTTCACACTTCGTGTCCTCTACTCCATTTTGTTTCTTCTGTACGTAACTCTGATCTTCGTGCTCAATTTTATATTTGGCACCCAGCCTTATGTTTCATCCCGGGATATAACTCGTCAATTAATCGCAGCAAAGACAAACTACTTTCAACACTCAAGCAAAAAACAAAACATTGACCAGTAGTCCAATTTTTTTATAAGGACGATCATCAGTTATATCACATAACTATAGCAGTTGAGCTTGCATGGATATACTTTTTTTACGTACGTACCTTCTAGGTAAACACCTCCAGAAGGAATAACATAAAATGACCCCAATAAGTTCACTATGTCAGATATGCTTAAAACTCATTTTGGATGAGATGCAAACTTTAATAACAATGTCAAGCCAGTATTTATATATACTTAAACTGTGTTTTGGATCAGATTAGGACATTCAAAGACAGACTGAGTCCGCCACTGTTTCTTGCATCAATTTCGATAAACGGGCTCCTTGAGAGAATATGAGCATTGATCGCGGGCTGTCCGCAGCAAGCAGAAACTAACTGCTTCCGTATCCACTGACAGCACTGTTGCGATCATTCTTACAGTAGCAGAGCGATGCAAGTGGAGGACATTACAAATCGTTAAGAACAGGGATCAAACTGTTATGTCCATCATTGTTTCTCATATTGTTGGAAAAGCCGCTAGCGAAGTAAAACTGTGATTCAGTGAACGTTATCTACTCATCAGATCGCTCTTGAATAAGGCTTGAGTAAAAAAAAATAGGTGAGACCTTTTTAACATGTACAGGCCCTTCAGTCTACGAAAAGGTTTGAAAAAGAAAGCGCATGTTATCAGAGTCAATGCCATGCAATATTCTTCTCCCCACACTGTTAGCAACTGGAGTTGAAACAGTAATGACTATCACTTTTATTTAGAATAACTCCAGCGTCTGTTAAAACTGAGTTCATTGGAACTTTAAATTTAAGATTTCAGTAAAAAGTGAACGAGATTCCTTGTTAAAACGACAGCTGATCAGTTGACCATGATATCAAGGAAACTTGCCCTGTTACTGCTGAACTTCCTGCATGCTAACCTAAACTACAGTGTCATATTTGCTTCCATGATCTGGGACCTCTTTCAGTATCGGACTTGGCTCAGCCTCCTCTCCATCTTCTCTGTCCATCAAACCAATGCTTCCATCTTCCTTTGGAGCATGGTAACGCTTACAGCAGTAGATTTTGTAGTCTTCTTTCCAGGCCTCTGCTTGTTCAACAGTCTGGGCCATGGGGCTGTAACGCGTCTCTGGAAGCCAGAGGGCCATGACACCCGCGACAATTCCGAAAACGCCAAATATGACCAGTGGAAGCGTTTTGCTCATACGGGGAAGATCAGCCTGAAGCGGAATTACGGATATAAAATAACATAAATAGGATACAAACACTTGATGTTCTGAGTCCTTGAGACAGTGTGAGAGAAGGTAAGTGCAGAGTTTAGATACAAACACGAGGTGTTTTGTTGATGCTATGCTACACAAGTTCAGCGTTCCTTGTTAGACTACTAGTGTCAATGAAAAATCTAATGATACAGACCAGTAAGACGATGTATGGTGTTACAATACTGCCAAAACGAGCCATCATAGAACATACACCAATCCCAGTGTTCCTGTAATGAAATAAGAAAACAGCAACAATAACAATACATACGCATCAGATTTCAGTGCCGGTAAAAACCAAGCTTGTTTGGCCAAATTCTGGTTTTACGTGTTAATTGCACCAAAAAAAAAATACATACTAAATCCCTGTTGATTAAAAAAAACACGAGGCTAATATATAGCCTTGATCTATATAACAGTTTCATTTTCAAATACACCTGTCAACTTTTCCGTTGGCCCTTTAAGGGGTGAAACTGATCAGAGAACAGAACGATTTATCCGCAAGGTTTATAAAGATTGACTCACTGACAGACTGTTAAACTTTGTCGAGACGCGGCTTAACAAAATTGTCCTTTTACGAATTGAAATCTTAGGCAAAATACCAATTAGGAACATGACTATTTTAAACCTAGTCTAGTTCGTTGATGGATTCCACCTTACTACTGTACAGTCACTCACCTGATTATTGTGGGGTAAAGTTCTACAGTGAACACATAAATTCCCAAGAAGGTCGCCAAGATGCAAGCTTTACCAATAACAGCTAGGATAGTGATTATGACCTGATACTCTGCGAGGAAACAAAAAGGGATTTGCTTAGATTGTTGTATCTTACGTTAGAGCGAATCTCATTCGCATATGGTTTGGTATTGCATTACTAGGCTTTATGGGTTTAAAATCAACTTTCGCGTCCAATCAGGATTGAAACGAAAAGTCCTTTCGCAGACATTTTCCCGCCGCGCTTTGCGCAAGCTACATGTAGCTACTTGGAGTTTGATTTGGTTTATTGGGATGTCTGTGTGATTGGACACTACATTGAAAACCTCTCTATTAAATCGAGACAATCGTTCTCGCCTTAACTCCAGACAGGCTCTGCAGATTTTTTTGTTTCGATGTTATTTCTCAAATTTGGTCTTAAAACACAACACTATCTTGTGGAGAAGTAAGTATTGTCCTTAATCTGGTGTCACTCAGCTGTTTGACGCTTTTTGATAATGTGTGTAACTGGTTAGATGGTTGTTAGTAAGCATGGAGTTAGCCTGCATAAGGCGTCCCGACTGTCCCTGACACATGCCTGAGTGTTGAATAAGAATATCTTGATAACGATGCATATTTTGGGATTCACTACTGACCATCATCAGAAGGAACAGCAAGCACCAACATTTCTGCGACACCCCCAGTGATCATGAAGGTAACGTACGGGATACGACGGCCAAATCTTAAAAAGAGAACACAACATTTCAACCAATTCCCAGACAAAACTATAGTTAATTTAACATTTTATTATATGGCTAGCTTCATGAGCGGGCAAGATGAACCGAATCTTGCGCTGTGATTGGCTAACTGAGTGGGCAAGATGGAGCGATCTTGCCCGCTCAGGACTACCCGCTGTATCCCGCAAGAAAAATTTCACCGAAAGCCATATAATAAATCCTTTATTGACCAAGCTTGTTCGGTTAAGATGGCTTGAACTCTCACTTGGTCAGTAACCCAAGTGTATTGTTACAGGAGGCTGTTATAGTCGGCTAATTTAATAGTCCGTAAATTTTCGTTGACTCAATGGGCTATCACCAGGAGTTAGCCTTGGTGGATAGCCTGTAGAGATATTGCAGGGGAACTGAGAACTATAATAAATGGTCAATTCCCCGTATGAGACGCACCTGCAGGGAGTTATGGTAGTCTCGGTTGTATTCATCAAAACAAATATCCATAGGCCAGTAGAAGATGATGAACACAATCATGATTCCATGCAGGCGCACGTCAGACAGGGAATCGAGAATTAACATGCTGAAGTGAAACGTCCAAATCATTAACAGGTGATTAAGGGATTTCAGAAGATGACACCACTTCTTGTTTACAGACATGAAAAGAGGAATAACCTTCACCATACACACTAATCACAACTGATAGTGAAGTTGAAAGTGACTCTATCCTTCTGATTCATCGACAGAAACCCTTTCTCTGTATTTCAGAGTTTACTTGTGGTTAACCATTGAACTCAGTAACATAACCAAAGCAATAATTCAATGAAAGAGTGATAATTTTATAAATACCTTGACATGAAAAACCATAAAAGCAAAGCTCCCGGAATTTCTACAATACACAGGATAAAGAAATTCAGGTACATGTCTCCTGCCAAATTCCCAACGTTCAAATTAATTCCAAAGTAAACTAAGGCATTCACGAACCTGCAATAAAAACAGTCGAGAGTTGGAAAGGTTATCAATTACAAGTATTTTATCGCGAGTAACACAATCTGTCAACGTTAATGCATTTTCCTACGAAAACGCATTTTTTTTGACGTGCGTTTTCGGTCCCTGACAGCGTTATCTTCAAAAACGCCGACGTCGCGTCGCGTGCTCAAATGCGGGGTGTGGTCAGTATTTTGTCAAAGTTCATCAGTGAAAACAAATCAAAAATTTGGATCAAAGTCAGCAGCTGTAAGACACGTGGAGAACGTGGACGGGACTTCAGTAGCTCACCGATTTGTCGTCAGCAACAATTTGTTGTATTAATTAAAAAATCATTAACTCACCAGTTAAATCCGCAGATTATAGTTCTCTTCCTGAGCTTCGGAGTTCTCACCACGTCAGTAATGCCATAGGTTTTCCTGTTTTCGTTGCGGTTTCGAACTTCTTCCTTTTTGAATTCCTGTATTGCGTGTTTTAGTTGAGTGGATTCAATAGTAACCCGATTTCTCTTGGCATATTTCATGAGCAGCTCGTGAGCCTCGTCCAGACGATTTTTAGCAATCAACCAACGGGGAGACTCGGGTATCAACCTTCGAACAAAATATACACTTGCTTTAAAGAAGAAACTCTATTATACTCTTCTGTTAGAACTCTGTCGAGTTCTACTAGCGTTAGTCTTCATTAATCTGGTTGCTTTTGGTAGGATTTGAACAACGACAAGCGAGTTGTTGGTTATCAAGTGAAACATGTAGTACTACTAGTAACCTCAATTGCTTGTATTCCAATTCATTTTGACCTAACTTAAATTTTATACACTGGACAAATACTCCGATCCTTACTGATTTATCTAATTTCTTGATCGTCACAATTTCGAAAATCAATAGCATTTTCGCCAATCAGGCCTTATTTTTCAGAGCCCTTGTGTGCTGTTTACTGATAAAAAGCTCGAAAAAGATCGGTCAGCAGTAGGTTCAGCGTGTTAGTACCTTGACAACTAACCACTTATAGAATGACGATAGCGAATAAAAAGTATCCAAAATGATTTCCAGGCAAGGTACATTAATCAATCAGGGAACAAGTTAACAAAGTACTTACCACCAGCAGAACAGCAATGGCGCACCAGGTATAGAGACAGCCAGCATGAGATATCTCCAGTCACGAATAAAATAACCCAGTAGAGACAGTGTGGAAAAACCAATACTAACAAAGATGTTATTTACTATCCCTGCAGCAGTCCGCGAGTTGATGTGAATGATTTCCATGCAATAGACAAATCGAACAAGAAGACATCCCGCTGTAGCCATACCAGCTCCGAAACGGAACAACGAAAACAAGGAAAGGCAATCCGACACAGCTGAAACTGTTCCACAAGCCGCCTGAAAAATAACACACTGATAATAAAGATTCTTTCAGAATATATTTAGTGGTTCTTTAAGACTGTGTTAGAGTGGTACTACAATAAGATTCATCATTCCGTGCTAACCTTGCTCTGAAATCAGAGTCCACGCACAGAGCCCTTTTCCAGAGGAACGAAGCTCGAACACGAGAAAACAGTAGCATGCTAACCTGAACTGACATGAGGCCCCAGTCCTTCTCTTAATTCCCAGATCTCACCTAACTTTGAAAAGCCTGATGCCCAAGCTAGCAGGAAAGAAGCCCGGTTGCCGACTTTAGTGAACTCCATTTTGATTGTTAAACTCACTCCACCGTATAAACAGCATCCAAATGTGAAATTCAGAAACTATTTTAAGGGTCTATCAGCTATCACAGAGAATATAAGAAAAAATCCTAAACAGTCTGATAAACTACGAACGATGTTGAGCACCGGCGGCGCAGTTGTTCGTTTCGTAAACGGCGGTCGATGCCATTTTCACGACACTTAGAGATTCTTTTAGCCATCAACGAATTTTTCTCTACTAAATTAAAGAAAAAAAAATTGTGAGACATGACAAGCCAGGAACCTCTGTTCCCTAACGTTTGTCTTATACCACTTCCTATACTACCAGGATTTCTGCAAAACATGATTTGATGAGTGTGGTTTACTCCATCGACAAAATAATAACCCAGATATACAATCGTCCATTCTGAAAGGCTTGGTTACCAATGATGGCATCGATCGTTTACGGAAATCAGCACCGGCGGCTATCAAAGAACCGAGAACCGGCGAACCTGGCTATAAATAACAAAACCGGCGACCATTAAAGCGGACTGACTGGGAGGCAAATGCCACGGTGTGCCCGATACTGACTAGCTACAGGCGTGAAGTACGTGAAAGTTATTACTCACCATCAAAGATATACTGATGAAAACACTGATCTTTCGACCAAAGTGATCTGATAGGGTACTGAAGGCCACTGAACCCACCAACAGACCCGCCATGTAAACAGACTGCGTCATGGCCTTCAAAGGTTTTCTTTTGCATATCAGATCCCACTAGGGTGAGTAAGAAAAGAACACAATTATATAAGTTGGTGGAAACTCGATTAAAGGGGATCTATCTCGACTGTGACAGAGGAGATAACTATGTCTTTACTAGATGGCACCTCAAACGTAAATTAAAGAAGTCAAATTGTGTAGAAATCACTACCCAGGGTCCACTGAGCATACCCTTGTCCCAGAAGTTTTTCCGTTGATTTTTCTTCCTTTTGCGAAGCGGAAAACACGAGTTGCGACGCGTGTTACCCGCTTCGCAGCTCTCTCGTATCTCTCTCATGCAGAGCGGAAAAATAAAGAGAAGAGAAAAATCAAGAAAAATCTCTGGGACTAGGGTCCACTATATAGGAAGAGGTTCTTTTTGGAGGGGGCGGGGGAGGGGCTAGTTGATATTTCATTTTCCAAAGTCAAAATATTGCTTCTTTCAAGCTTCTTTCATCTCTTAATGTTGTAGATATTTGGCTGCATATGCTTGCGAAGCCAACAGAAAATGACTGTTAATGGATTTTGACTCTGCAAAATAGAGGAAGTTAGAAGGTTGGTTAGGATCTCAAATACACTTATCGCGTGACAGAGATTCCCTTCTCTTTCCGCTCGGTGAGAGACGAGAAGAAGCCTACGTTGCAGCAAATACAACAAAGAAATGAATCGATACGGAAGCGCTGTTTGCCACAGAGGAATGATCTAACATACGACACATCTCAAAACTCTCTTCCTGCCTGAAATAAAAATTTGTCTCAGACGACTTTAGAACTGAAAATGAAGGTGTCAAGTTCGTTCAAGAAAGTTGTTAATTATTGGAAGAGCAGCGTCCAGGCTGCCCAGTTCGCTAGAAAACGCTGGGTTTCTTCTGTACGCGTAGTTGTTCGACGAGTTGTCCTGTGAATTTTTCCTTTCCTCCTTATCCTCCGTCCTCTGTCTCCTTACCTCCTTCCTTGCTCACCGTATCTTACTCCTTAAGCCGCTGACTTATCATCAGTATGCCTTGATACAAACGTCCTCGCTGAGGAAGTGGTTTCTATAGCAATCATCCAAACAACTACCCCTCCGGACGGGCCCGTTTCTCGAAAGCCACGCAAACTTTTCGGGCCCGCAAAACAATTTTTAATTAATCTGTGTATAAAAACAGTGAGGCGTATACGCCTGAAACGTTTTGTATGAATAGATCTAGAACCTCTCTTCATATTAAGAATGTGTGAATAAAACAGCCCTGTCTGTTACGGCTTTCCGGATGCCAAAACATTTCGGGACTTTCGAGAAGAAACGGGCCCCAGAACCTTCTCCCTCCTCGCATTTAGTTCACGTAACCCAAACATCAATAGACTTCAAAAAGTCACGAGTGAATCTCTTTCAACCTCCTTCAAGTAGTGCCGTAAATCTCATTACCATTTTTGAGAGCCAATCGATAACAAGCCTGAGCGTTAGAAACCTGAGCATTATTCAGGCTGAACTGTAGCCTAAACTGCTATTTATCCTAAATGAAATTCTATTTGGCAACAAAGGTCTACTCTGGTTAACCGGAGTGCTGTTCGAACTATGACTCTTTATAGAGATCTCTACTGACAGACTCATATGACTTATAAAACAGGGACCTCAATGGGAAATGGTAACTCTGCACCCTCAATAATAATTGGTCACAAATCCTTGCGGTATCCTAGAAATGTGGTATATCGAGTTAACAACTTCCAAAGAGTGTTAACTTTCACGTCATTATACTAATCAATCTCGAGCATAAATTTCAAATTCACTAAAATTCATTTGTTTCAGTGATCAGCATGGAAATTAAAAGACAATGTTTTATAGAATCATCCTTACTTCGGTTACAGCGCTCGTCATGCCATCTTCGAATTCATACTTGACGCAGTTGGAACAGCAGTTTGTAGTTTCTGAACAAGTGGCGTTGTTGAGTGATGAAAAGGAAACACACGAATACTTGGGAGTAGCGCCGTAGAAAACTTGAACGAGTTGCTGTAAGCCGATGGGTAAGGACATGACACACATGAATGCATACAAAGCGAATGTATAACGGCCAAATCCTCCAACCATGTCCAAAATATCGTCAAATTCGTACGATTTCCTCGAGTTTGGCCTCTCCACTACTAACTCAGCGGAATCTCTTTCGCAGCCGACATTTTAAAATCGTTTTGCTATGACAAAGCAAAATAATGATTGTCAACTCCGCTGTCGTCCTTGGAAAGCAGTGATGAGTTTTCACAAGCTCGTGTACACAGCCTGGTTATTAGTATGCAAATAACATTGACTCGACCTTGACTGACAGACGATCAGTTACAAAGACGAAGTCTCTCGGGAGAGACAGCGCGCGGATAATGATGTCACACTGACAAATCTGCTGTCGTCACAACGCAGGAAAAAAAGCAGGAAGAAGAAGAAAGAAAGAAACGATTGAACAAAGAAAGGAAAAAGGTAGTGGAGAGAGAAGAACGGCGGGTAGACTGAAGATTAATGAACGAAGGAATAAAACGAGAAGAGGAAGAAAGCGTGAGGGCAGGAAAAAAACAAACTGATGAGCCAGGAGGATGGAAGAAAAGGCGAAAGGAACAAATTAGACAGCTAAGAAAGGAATAAAGGAGGAAAAAGAAAGCAAGGAGTACGATAGCAAACAAAATAGGAACTATAGTGTTCATTGTGTTCATTTTCTCACCAGACTCCGACCATACGATATTGTCGATATTGTCCCCTAAATTCCAAGGCTCCTTAGGGACTGGTATATGGTGTACAGTCGCTGTAAATGAAGTGTCACTTTATACGAAGTAGACACTAGTTTAAGTGATCGCTTTAAGGACGTTCGCGCCCAAAAACTTCCCACGCACAGATTTTTTTAAAACTTTGACTGCAGGTAGAAAATGATACGATTAGATTAATAACGTAAAAAAAATCGGGGTCACCGAACTCGTTTTCAAGATAAGGCGTATCCAGGCCATAGCATTTCTAGGATTTCCAGTCACTCGAGGCGATTGTGGCCGGATTCATTACTATCGGCATATACTGATTTAAGTTTAAGAATCATATCTAAGTTATGTGTGTTTAACACAGCATATATAGGCCTATTTGATAGATCTTTGTTACATATGTCATTAAATCAGCTAGAATTAGCCTTAAAAAATACAACTTCTAAGTTACGCACTCCTGTATCCATGTAACAATTCGACCCTATTTGAATAGTATATGAGAAATAATTAAAACTTCCCACGTACAGATTTTTTTTGTTTTTTAGTATAATGGAAAGAATCAGAAAAGGAAGTGATTTGCCGAAAAAAAAGTGGGGGTCACCGAGCATCCAACAAAAATATTCGCAGACAAAGTTAACGCAAACGTCATCAGCTCTATATTTTGTTGAGTTTTCGACTCGGTGCGCGCGGTTAAAATTGACGTGGCACGCGTGTGGCCAATGAATAGCGTGCGCACTAGAGATGCGCAGTAGCAATGGGCGCGAACGCCTTAAGACAAAAAATAATGCGAAGTCGACTTCCGTTCCATCATGTTATACTCTGTAAGCCACTAGCAAAGTAAGTCAGTAAAAACATGCAGTACCAAAGTATATCGTAAAAGCCGCGTCATATCTTCAGCTTAGTCCTCTGGTACTACCGTGGACAGGTGAAGTTTTACGTCAGTATTTACACCTCGCACTAGCAGACCGCGCGCGTATTAAAAATTCAAAATGGCCGCCACAAAACACAAGACACGCGTGATAAAGATAGGTTGATCTTTTTTTCATATTCTAAACGGATGTGAGGGCTCCCTGTGTTCGGGTGGGGCCGGCGCAGTTAAGCATTGAAACCATTTTGGAATTACAATATTTTAATAACATGGTGGCTGGAGAGCTAGAGAGAAAAAAAACTTCCTTATTGTTTTCTTCCTTTCTACCAAGAAGTACGGTCTAAAAATTATCTTCTATGCCCAACCCCCTGCCCAACCTATCATGCAATTCCCTGGGTCATCATGGGTAGCGTGTGAAGAACAGTGGCCCCGTTACGTCAATGACAACGTGATCCCGAGGGAGCCCTCCAGGGTAAGGCAGTTGGAATGAGACATCGAGCTTTCCAGCGGTATACGTCCAAAAACAAAGCTAAACAAGATGGAGAATGAGGGTCAGCTGTTTGAAATTGGACGATTTTTTTTGCAGTCAATTGAGTTTATGTTTCTCAGTCTTTATTTGTTTTGTATTCACAGAGGCTGTAGCGTTCTTTAAAAAGTGCATGGTTGACGATCCGGGCATGTCGACTGCTGTAGCCGCTATACAAACGCTACTGGAATTCATGAATCAAAACGCTGGTAAGCTTGTTATTCTGAAAAGAAAACAGCATTCGTCTCCAGCAGATCAGAGCTCACGCAGAAACTGCCCCTTACATATATAAACGAGTAAAGGGGGTAAGTTTCTAAAGAAACTGTGATGCTGCGTCGGTGGGAGTATTACAAGATAATTTGGTTTTATCAGCTGAGTTGATAATGTGAATTGGCCACCGTGAAGAGATTCGAAAGCTGACGTTTCGAGCGTTAAGCCCTCAAACGGCTCATGATAGTCGATGATAGTTGAGCGCGCGCTTCCGTTTGACCACCAACTATCATGCACTATCATTGATTAATATAAATTTACCGTAGTCTATTGTGAATCCGTGAATTTGATTGGCTATATTACCGTCGACTATCTGCTGATAGTAAACAGTTACGCATCAGTGCACATTGCGCGTCACGTTTGAACCTGATGTAGCATAATAAAAAAGTTCTTTTCTACACGTTACTTGACTTTTTTTTTCTTTTTGTGCAATGAGACTACAGTAAATTTATACTAAAACAATTAGACTACGAGCCCGAGTTTTCTACGAGCGATAGTCAACTTGGCTGCACCTCGTTGACAATCTGCTTGTAGAAAACTCAGGCTCATAGTCTAATTGTTAATTAGTATATACTAAAATAGTAGATAGTGTTAAACGCGCGCGCTGATTGGCTCGTCAAACTCTGAATATCTCGTGCTATTTACCTCCGAGCAACTCAAGAGAAAATGGCGGCCCTGTTTGCGGCCGGGACAAGTGAAGAAATCATCCAAATTAATTTTTTGTGGTGGATATTATCTCACGTTTTAGTATATACTAAAACAACTATTCACCTCAGTGTCGGTGGCTAGCGTTGGATATTTACCCCGCTGCTTCGCGGCTCGGTAAATATCCACCAGTAGCCACCTCCACTTCAGTGAATAGTTGTTAACTATCATCAACTATCATTCTGTTTGAAGCCCTGGTCAAACGGTGCGTGATAGTCGATGATAGTTGATTCTCCCCTAACTATCATCAACTATCACCAACTATCATTCACATGGTCAAACGGCCAAAGAAGTTCGTGATAGTTGATGATAGTTCACCGGCAGTGGCACAAGCAAAGTCACGAGAGCAGCGAGTCTCAAGGCTTTTTCCGCGTAAAAATGTAAATACGAAATGGTGTCCCGTAAGACAAACTTGTCAAAGTATGAATTTTTTGCGATGAAAGGGGGTGGCAGCATGTTTTCTGACCGTTATCGGGCCAGTGATTACCAAAACAGCTGACCAAAAAACTATCATGAACTATCATATGCTTGATCAAACGAGAAAAACTATCTTGGACTATCATGAAGAATTTGAACAAGCTCAAACTGAATGATTGTCGATGATAGTCATTGATAGTGCATGGTAGTTGGTGGTCAAACGGAAGCGCGTGCTCAACTATCATCGACTATCATGAGCTGTTTGACCAATGATTGTCGATGATAGTCATTGATGGTGCATGATAGTTGGTGGTCAAACGGAAGCGCGTGCTCAACTATCATCGACTATCATGAGCCGTTTGACCAGAGCTTAAGCTTGTTCAAATTCTTCATGATAGTGGATGATAGTTTTTCTTGTTTGACCACGCATATGATACAATAAAAACCCGCGTATAAGAACCTAGTGATTTAATACCCATTTTAATACCCAAATATATAAGAACCTATTTAGCCTGGCAAAGAAAAATAGGTTCTTATACAAAAAAACACTCTTATTTTATAGCCAAAATACTGGATTTTAATTGTTAGAAATTGTGTAATTTCTGAGAAATATACCATGAAAATTATTTTGTTTAACGCATTGACGCCTGTGCCGCCCGTAACCGCCCGTGACGGAACCTTGGCCTTTCTTCCGCTTCTGACGTCATCATTTTTGACCAAAATTGGCATAATCTATACTCAACTTCTGCAGGAGGAAAAGATCTTTCTAATGATGCCTAGATCAGAGTGATCGGCTTAATGGCGCCTGAGATATGCACAAAAATGCTCAAAAAGATGAGTGAAAAACTCAGAGCAAAATTTACTACCACTACACCTAACTGCTCCACGGTCAAAATTGGCCGCTTCGATGACTCTTTCTTAGAAGTTTTTTAACTGCAAGCAAGCCCAGTAAAAGGTCAATCCCTGAAGCGAAAAGAAAAGAAAAGGAGAAAAAGGAAAGGAAAAAAAACATCAAAAATCGAAAAGCCTAAAGACGTAGGCCACTTCAAAATTTTGATTTCTGCGCATGCACGGGCCCAAAGTTCGTAAAACGCGATTGTAGTGGCAAGAAGGACTAGCTGTCGTGCTACAAATGCATTTTCCACCAGATTAAAGCTAATTTGGCCGAGATCCAGCCTCAAAACCACCAAAATGTCCAAAAAATGCATTTTTGGCAAAAAGTTCCAGGAGTCAATGGGTTAATACAGTATGTAGATGAAGAAACTTCAAAATTGAAAATCTTTTAAATACAGAGTATAGAATACTGTATAAAATTATACTGGTGTAGTCTTGGGACTTGGATCTGTATATTGTTCTTTACAGCATGGAATAATTAAGCAAACAAGACAGGTCTTTTTCCTGTTTAATGATACTTAATTTATTATTGTTTAAAAAACAAGGCTTGGCATTTTTGCTGTTTAAAATACAAATGACAGTAGTTCTCTGAATGGTATCACTATGACAACTCCTACAAATAAGAAACTACTAAGAACCTAATCAGCCTGACTTCGGAAAAACTACCCCAAAATATAAGAACCCATTCAGCCTGAACCCAAAAATTCTAGGTTCTTATACGCGGGTTTTTACTGTAGTTCATGATAGTTTTTCGGTCAGCTGTTTGGTAATCACTGACCTGATAGCGCTCAGAAAACCTGCTGCCACCCCCTTTCATCGCAAAAAATTCATACTTTGACAAGTTTGTCTTACAGGACGCCATTTAGTATTTACATTTTTACGCGGAAAAAGCTTGAGACTCGCTGCTCTCGTGACTTTGCTTGCGCGACTGCTGGTGAACTATCGTCAACTATCACGATCTTCTTAGGCCGTTTGACCATGTGAATGATAGTTGGTGATAGTTGATGATAGTTAGGGGAGAATCAACTATCATCGACTATCACGTGCCGTTTGACCAGGGCTTTAGCCCTTCGTCGGAGCGAATCAAGGAATTGTGGGTTGTGTGTGGTTTATATACAGAGATATGGAGCTACGCTATTGGTTGGTGCCTGGCAACATGAAAAACAACAGAATAAATTAGTTGAATGAAAAGCGTTTGTTGATACCGTGAGGATTAAGAGTGTCGATTTGAAAAATAAATTTTTGTTCTAGAGTTTTGTGGCTTTCTGTGCTTCCTTCATCATCATCATCATTTATTTGCCTTTATATTACAACAAATTAAAAAAAAAATAAAATAAATAAAAATAATAACAAGCTTCTTTGATGTAGGGAGAGGCCACAGACTGCCATATGTTGTGTGGAATAATTCAGCAGATTAAAGTGTCTAGCAACCGGCTTAGATGCGTTTTTGTGGTCTTTCTGCCGAATAATTCCACGCAACATATGGCAGTCTGCGGCTTCTCCCTACATCAAGGAAGGACATATCTCATTGAATTTTAATGGTCTGTTTTGTTTCTATTTGCTTTGTTCTTAGAAGCATTGAGAGATAAGTTAATGAGTGGCACAGTATTGTAAAATCACTTTGGTTATCCTCCATGTAAACCTTATTCTCAAGGAAATTCCTCCCAAGTTATTTGTTTTTAAGATCATTTGTGGTTTTGGAAATCTCAGGAACATCTGAAAAAGCCAATTCTGTGACATGAATTTGCTCACATTAAGAGCCAAAGCAACTTACACCTATTTTCATCCTCCATGAAAACATCCATGATGACTTTATGGAGGTGTTTCTGTAGGAATAGACCTATATGACAGGTGAACTCTCTTACCCTTCATTCCCTGTTGCAAATGTTATGGTGATAGGGTATTTCTTATATCTAGTTACCTTATTTCTAGTAATGGTCAAATGGAGTGATAATAGTTACATGCCATGCTTATAGCAAAAGGGATCGACATGTATGTCTGTTCCTTGTTGTTGAAAGGACTGATAATGCTATGGGGAGGAATCTGCTCTGACAGGGTAGTTAATGCTCACCAGAGTTTTTTTTTTTTTGCAGCTGAAACATTGTCCGAACTGAGAGAGAATCTGAAAGAAGTAATTGAAGTGCTAACTAGAACAGAAGGTTCTGTTACTTCAATATCATCTGGTTGTGAACTGTTCCTCAGATTTATAACACTTGCCTCTCTGGACAACCCAGTAAGACTCAACTGTTTTTGCTGCATGCATATCAAACTTGTTACCATTTAGCAATATACTTGTATTTATATCAATGCGTAGTGTTGATGGTGTAGTAGAATGTAGCCTTACTACATGTATAATCTTGCAAAGTATTGGGGTTTTACTAATTTAGCAAGAAATATAATCATTCATTTTTTATTCGTTAGAGGTTCTTAGTAAAAATCCTATAAATTTGGCAAAGTTTGGGTCATGTGCCATGTGATAAGAAAATATTGTAAGAATTTGTTATAGTTACATTGAAAGTGAGTTTCTTTTCATTATAGGACTTTCAAGAATGCAAGAGAGTACTGGTTGAGAGAGGTAAAGGGCCACTAATATTGTTTTTAACATTTCCTGACTGTTTAAGGTATTCAGTTATGTTTCAACCATCTGGATTGTTTTTATTTTGATCAGGGCAGTTATACCTCAAGAGAGCAGCCTCAGCCAGACAGAAAATTGCCAAACTTTGTGACTCGTTTGTTAAGGATGGAGCAGTAAGTGAACAAAACTTTCTTTCTTCTGGGTTTTAAATTACATTTGTTATTGTATTTTTCTTCTTAGTTACAAAACTAGATCTTCATTGAGTTACACTGGCATATTTCTTCTTAAGTTCCAATTCAGAGTTTGAATTCCTGAAAAATTTTGGAAATCATAAACCACTGCTTAACCAAAAGCTTTTAAGGTTCCAGTATGCCTTCAGGGGTGTCTCGCGTCCAAGCAATGTAGCGCATCCAGTTTAAACTGTAGATACCTAAACCTCTATATCTAATTAAAGCGTACAGAGCTGGCTATCCAACTATACCAATAATTTTGAAATAAACTGAATTGTCCAATTTTTTATGACTTCTAAATGCGATTGTCTGGATCACCTTTTCAAAGCTAGAAGTCAAAGTGAATTTTGTCTTTCGGTAATCTAATTTGTTTCTCAGTTTTCGGACCCAAAGTGCTAAAAAAATACGTGTCTGCATTTTGCCATACTCAGTTGCAGTGAAAAGTTATGGAATGTTTTCGAAATAGTAATAGGAAAATGTGAAGTGTTTGTACAAAAATCGCTCTCATTGAAAAAATATTTCGAAAGAAAAAATTTGCAGACACATTTTTTGTTGTTTATGTGTTAATCTACCCACTGTCAAAATTTGGGGGCAATCGAACAAATTCCCTATGATTTTTATCTCTTTACAGTGTCCGCTTCAATTGAAAAAATTGATGCGAGAAAACAGCGCTAAATGTGTCAATCAGACGGGTAATTTTTACTTCCCGCCAAAACTTAAAACCGCCATTTCTCTGCCAATATTTAATCTTTTTCAATGATTCTTTTTTCATATTAGAGATTTCATTTCGATCATTACTTAAACCGAAAAATCAATGTGGACCATGTTATCCTCAGTAACTGCTTTCTGGGTGACAATGAAAGCGGCAATAGAATGCAATAGAAACAAATATTCTGAAATTTTGAATCCAAGATCAAATAAAGGTACTGATGTTCTTAACTTTTTCCTTTTTTTCTCAGACAATTCTTACCCACTCCCGATCAAGGGTTGTGTTGGAAATTCTTAAAAGGGCCACGGAGCAAAAGAAACGTTTGAATGTCTTTGTCACAGAATCGGCTCCTGACAGATCAGGGTAAGTTATGGAGCAAGGTCTGGATTCTAGTTGTGTGTAGCACACAAGAAAAATTTCTGTAAAATATGTCAGTAAATTCTGTGTTTAGGCCTGTGGAATAGGTTTTCTAGGAATGATAGAGAGCTTATCTCTATGGTCATAAACACTAAAATTAATAGCTCATGTTACAAAAGGTGTGTACCAGGTAAAAGTGAAATAAGTGTTGTGGGTAGAAAAAAGCATGTCATCCAGGTCAATTGGTTGATTGATTATGTTATGTATAATAATTATTTTTTTTTGCATGATATTGCATTTTATAGTTAGATTTTGGCATTGTGACACTAACACCTACATGCTGTGCTATTTTAATGGTTAACGGGAAGAAATGAAAAACACTTTTGTTTTGTCATACATGTATGTTAACATGTAAAGTATAAACTTTGATTATTAAATATGATTTGATAATTTGCTTTCTCCCTCAGCTGTGTAATGCATGATCAGTTGAAGCAGTTTGGAATTCCCTCCACAGTCATATTGGACTCGGCAGTTGGGTAGGGAACATTTATTCAGAACAGTTAAAATGAAGACTTGAAATGAAACCACACTATCTTGGTTCTTAGGTGGGGTGGGGGGAACACCAGGGTCAGAACTTCCTGCTTCCTGTACCTTGTTTTCCTGCTTCTGTACCTTTATCTCTTGACTCCACCCATCTTGCTCCTGCCCCCTAGCCATTTTGTAGCACAATTCCTAGGTGGAAGTAGGTATGTGTTTCAGCCTGAGCACAAATTTTGGTTTCCTTATTTGCTCAGCAAAAGTCTCAGAAGCTGCTAAATGCAAGTCAAATAACATTTTGGGTTCTTGGTTTTGAAATATTCTAACATATTTTAATTCAAATGTTAATTTGAATGTCTTTCCTGCTTCCCAGTTCCCTGTCTCCCCTAACTCTTGGCAGCCCTCGCAAGATTGCTAGAGAGCAAATTTGATTGCTACCTTTAAGCCTTCTAATTGTGATTGCAGCTCCCTAGGAGCTTTCTACTAACCCTTTCTACCTGAAAATTGAAACCTTTTTGGTTTCAGTTACATGATGGAGAAAGTTGATTTGGTCCTAGTTGGGGCAGAAGGAGTCGTAGAGAGCGGTGGAATCATCAACAAAGTGAGTAATGCCTGATATTGCTAATTAACTTATTATCTTATTAACGTATTGTTAGTATTGTGAGTGACCGTATTTCTTTATATATATTGTAAGTTTATGTATTAGTTTTGTACATAGTTAATGGATGGATGTTTAGTAATTAGTGTAAGTAGCTGTGCGAGTATTGTAATGAGTGTGTGTAACCATGCATATACTAATAAAAAAATAAAAAAAAAACTTTTTACCCTCCGAAAATCGTGGTTGGTAATAGACCATGGCCAATAAATGCAAGCGGCACTAGTGGTGACTTTGTTTTGATACAAGCCTCTCTGCTTTTTTGATTTAAATGCCCACTAGTTAGCATTATAACGACTTGATTTACAAAACAAGAGGAAAGTACTGTTAGACTATGTGTAGTCCATCGAGCAAGACCATATACAAACCATGAGGAAAAAGTGTTCGCATGAATTTCCGGGGCGACTTCTCACCCCCAGGAGTTCGCACGGCCATTTTTTTCTTTCAGTTTTCTTTCACTTCATGCATGATGGACTAAGCAAAAGAGGGACTATTCATAGTCTTTAAGCAGTGAGGTCTGTATCAAAACAAGGTCACCTCCAGCTTTGCTGCCATTCAGAGGCCAAGTATCTGAGCAGACAACTGTAAAACGGTCTATTCTACATCTGAAACTGATCTGAAATCTAGTATAAAGCCACCAGTAGGTTGGGTTTAATCGTGATCCCTGGACTAGGTGTTAGTCTATCACAATTTTTACGATAACAGCACAAATTTTTGTGCGCTCTTTGGCTAATTTTTATCGTCAATAAGCGGACAGACACGTGAATTTATAGTTGATGCGATGTGGCAACGAGCGAGAGCCGAAAATTTGACAGTTTATCTTAAAAACATGGACGTCAGTTTTTCATGCGTCCGTCCTGTTATAGGCAATGAATTTTGTCAAAACATTTTCAAAGTAGTCTGTGGATCCACTCGGCTATCGCCTCGTGGATCCACAGCTACGTTGACATTGTTATGACGAAATTCATGATCAATAAAAGGACAGAAGCATGAAAACTGACGTCAATTTGTTAATTATACCCCAGCATTCCGTCAGGCGTCCGTTACAGTGCATCGTCACCCATTTACGTTACACATATATATATACACTTTTATATTTCTGCGTGAAGAGAGGCACTGTGAGAGTAAACTGTCTTGTCTAAGATTAAAAACCACACCATGACTCCTGCCAACCCTTGAGCCCGGACCCGTCTTAATCCCTTCTCAGAAATCATGCTTGTTTGTCAGCCTTGTAATCTGGAGCAACCTTAACTGACCAACAAAAGATGAGAAGGCAAACACTTTGATAGCTTTAAACAACAGAGTAAAGCCTTGATAGTGACTGTGTTGCAAGTGGAAGGCTTGTCTTTGTATGCTGTAAACATGAAGCTGACTTACTGCGCCTTTCAATAATATGTGGACTCTAAAATTCAAAGGTCAACTGACAAATCCGTTTTTCGCTACCGTCGATCAAATGTTTGGCGACTCCTCCCAGTTTCCGACTACTGCCGAGTGCGCGGAAATCGAGACAGTGCTCGGCAGTAGTCGGAGGCTGGGAGGAGCCGCCGAACGTTTGACTGACGGTAGCGCAAAACGCATGTATCGGTTGAGCTTTGAATTTTAAAGTCAGGGTTTTCAAATTTAGCCGGCTCCAGGCATTTGCACCGCGTACTTTTGGTATTCCAAATTTTATTAACTACACAATTCTGATTCACCAAAGTAATCGTGATCTGATCTTTTGAGGAAATAAATAAACGCCAGTAATAAACAGTGTAGCTATTACATGCACCTTTTGATCCTCGAAGCGAGAGATTTTTTAGTCTGCTTGTGTACACGGACTGTCATTTGAACGTGCATGCATCGGCGCAGCTGAATAACTAGCGGCTCAAAGAGTAACTTTATTTCCGACGATATACCGACAAATGCCATTTTATTTTCCTTCAGCTCCTCGGAGGTGAATACTACTTGGCTGATCACCTCCGAGGTGACCAATCAGCGCGCGCGAAAAGTACTACTCACCTGTGTGGTATATACATGTACTAAAAAAGCATACCGTACGTACCATTTTTGTAAAACTTCGAAAGCAATTAATTTTACCAAGTTTTTCAACACTAACCCTTGTTAATAAGTGTACAGTGGCGTTCAACAAAATCAGTCAGTGGTGCAAAAAATACACGGGAATAAACTTCATTTAATCAAGGCACCCTGGTTTTTAAAATTGTCCAGGGGAAGCTCCCCATTCTTCTCTGCAGAAGAGGGGGTGTCCCCCCCCCCCCCCCCCCCCGACTCCACAAGGCTACCGTTATCGCGATGAGATAGTGCTCCGGCTACTTTGCAATTTCCTCCTGCTACTTTTTTTCAATTCGAAAACCCTGTAAAGTCCACATGTCATTGAATAGGGCAGTAAAATCAAGTAAAATCGTTCCAAGTTTTTCCTACTGTAATTTGATAAAAGCCTATTGATAAAACACCTATAAATAGTTAGGAATGTAATATTACAGTGTTTCAATCAGGTTGGTACATATCAGATGGCGGTCATGACCAAAGCTGTTAACAAACCATTCTATGTTGTGGCAGAGAGTTTTAAGTTTGTACGATTGTATCCACTTAACCAGCAAGACGTCCCGAATCGTTTCAAGGTGTGTTTACCTCTTTAGCTCATAGTTAATTCATGTTTTCCTGTAGCATAGACAGAACTAGATGAGAAGATGAAGCAGCTCAAAACAGCGCCACAGAGTCCGTATAACTGTCCATGCTGTGATTGTGTGTTTGAAAATCCAATCACACTAAACTGTGGCCATACCATTTGCCAGTATTGCCTTCAACGCAAATCTGACACGATCAATGCGGGATGTATCACTGCCACTACATGAGTCTATTCCTGGTTTGAAGTCACAGACCGATTACTATCGTGGTAAGTCTTTGTTAACAGGCATGCAAAGAAGCTTGTGACGTCAAACCAGGAATAGACCAACACCCCTTACTTGCTCGGTCGTGCAACAGATGATGGAGATTTCGTAACTTTTACAGCCTGTAAAAAGTTAAGATTTGGTTTGAAAATTAGGCCGCGAAAAAAAATATTTTTGGGTTAGGTGCACTTTAAGAGACTCGGCAAAAGCCATTTACATGTATGTTGCAAGCTCTAGAAGAAGCAGTCGAAAGTTTGTCAGTCGCTCTACACATCTCCCCAAAAGACTGTGAATGCCTTTGCCTGCGAAGCGATGCTTATTTGCAGTTAAAGCTTTATCATTTGGCGCTGAGGGATGCTAACAATGCCTGCTCGTTACGACCGGATCTGCCAGACGCGGAAATTCGACGACGCTGTGTTAGAGTACTTGCGCTTCGCTGTGTGCTCAAAGTGCACTGAGAAGCACGCTCTTGTTGATACGGCCAGCTCCTTATTACTTCCACTGTATTTTGGCACACACAAAAGCTGAGTCATTCTTTTTCTTGCTTTAATGTGGGCATCCTCTCCCATTCAATATGATCAGATTAATTAATTTGACAGCTGGATTTATTAACCTAGTTCCCTGATAATTAGCAATTATTGAATGAGGCTGAGTAGGATATGAAGAATTCTGCAGATCAAGGAGGGTGTTATCCACAGAGGCCGAAGGCCGAGGTGGATAACACCCTCCGAGATCTGCAGAATTCTTCATATCCTACGAAAACCGAATTCAATAATTGCTTTATTATTCATTCAAAATATTTTCCCGTTCTTAAAGGAGTTTCGCCATTTCGCTCTTTGTTTTTCTGCTCAGCAAAAAAACACAATCTCGTCCCCAGCTTTTCTCGGTCAACGGTTCAATAATCTGCAGCGGGGCTGCACTTTTGACGTCATTGGTTCAATAATTTTCAGCGGGCTGCACTTTTGACGTCATTGATTCAATATGACGAAGATTCTTTCCAAATTTGGTAAACAGCAGCTGGTTATGGTGAATTATGCGTGCGGTTTTAACCAATCAGAAACGGGGAAATATTTTGAATGAATAATAATGTAATATATTAATTCGGTAGGAAAATGCCAAACTTCACTTAGTGGGTACAAGAATGATTTAAGGACGTTCGCGCGAAAATTTTCCAGCTGATAGTTCTTTTTAAATTTTTAATGCCGTCATAATGAATTACTTGTGTCAGAAATGCAAAAAAAAAAAAAAAAAAAAAACTGGGCAAGAAGCATTTGAAACCGCCGCACAGATAAACGAAGAACTAAAAAGAATGGAATTGGATGGTGCATTTTGCAACGAATTCAAACTTCTAATCGATAGATTTTCTTCCTTTTTTCGCTAAACGTAAAAATTCGGTAGAGAAAATGATCCATCAAAAGAAAAATAGGAGTCACAGAAAGTCCAAGATCGTCAATTCCAGGCAGATATAGAGCAATCGCCATTTTCCCTAACATTGTACATTTTATTACTTAGCGCGCGCTCGGTGCATGACATGGAGTGTGTCTTTGATCCAACGTAAACCGGCAGCATTTTCGTTTGCGGTCCTTTGCATCATCGTGTTTAAGAAAACGGAATATTTGTTAGCTGCGTTTGGCAAAGGTTATTATCAATGCTCTCAAACCAGTTTTAACTTTACAAAAATGAGTTTTAATCTTTGATTTCCTCTTGAATTCGTTATTAATAATTAATTATTCCTTGTTGTTTTGTTGCGTTAGTACTCAGGAAGCTCGTCCTGTGTGGATGGTCACCCTGTGGTGGATTACACTCCTCCATCTTACATTACTCTGCTATTCACAGATCTCGGAGTTCTGACACCTTCTGCTGTAAGCGATGAGCTTATTAAACTTTATTTATGACCAGTCGTATCTTCCTCAAAAAAACTTGGTACCGCAAAAGATGAATAGAACGTCCTGATCAAAGCTTCAGTTCAACTGATTTCCGCTACCGTTGCTTAGGAACGTTGCTGACCATATGATTTCATCGTGCGCTCATCTTGTTTACTGGCTATTCAAGTGTGTACACAGTTGGCCTTCATTTACAACAAAGACAAGACCAGTTGAAACTGAGGAGACATGAATTGTAAAGTTCATGATGTTCAAAACCTTTAGAGTCATTTGTAAAAAGAAAAAAAGAACACACACCATGATAGTGCTTTATTGGTATATAAATTGTACTAGACTATCGTCGATTGCAAATGAAGAACAAAATTTACAAATGAAAGCCTGCATTCCTCACGTATTTTCCCGGTGTCATTTCCTTGTCTCTTGTTCTGTACCTTTCAATTCCGAGCCCCTTGTGGTCGACTCCCCAAGAATTAAGTCCACGGCTTAGTTGTATATTGGATACATATCTTATTACCCAGGCGTAGGGTCCGTATTGGGAGCATATCGGCCCGAGGTCTTGACAGTACACACCAAGCACAGCGAAAAAAGATCATGGGCAGATATTCTTCCAGTACGTCCCCGAGCACGGTTGGTTAATAAGATACTTATCACACGGCTGAGACTCTCCGCAAATTTCAATAGTGATATTGCGGGATCATTCAAGACACCGGCATTGGAGCAATCTGATTGGGTGATTTTAGTTACCGAGTATCGATTGTCTCCTCTGCAATAAAGGTGTAAATAAGGCCTTGGAACCACACACCAAGTGTGTTTAGTGTGTATGAAATCCTAAGATACCAGATGACTTGTGATTACCCTGAAGCAAAAACAGCAGACGAACTATACTACAGGCTGTTGGTTAGAGTAGTGTTTTCATTTGACGTCATGACAGCCATTTGGGTGTTTTGAATCGATGAAAGGGCGGTCGTGTTGGTACACTCAACCAATAGCCCTTTTCACGGTTAGCTTTGCTCATTTGCATAACAATAAAATCTAGCATGTATGCGAGGCAATTTCGGGCTATTTTGTACTTTTAGACCGAAATTGCCTGGTATCCAGGTTGGATTACTTTGTAATGCAAATGAGAAAAATTAACCGTGAAATGGGCTATTCTATGGGAGTATTTTTGTACTAATAAATTTGCTTGGTTGTTGTCCACGTGAGTGAAAACGCTCTTGAAGCGTGCACCGGAGAGACTTGGAAAATATCTTTCTCTTAGCTACTCTTGTGGTGTCTCACTACCAGGGGATATATGGCTACAAGCCAAGCGTTAGGGCAACCTGTCAGAATGCTGGAGGGAGAGGGGGGCGGGGACGGGTGACCTGAATAGACTGTTTGCATTCAAGGGACATGCGGTACCCAGTACTCCTGGACGCTTCATGGTACAGAAAGTTGAGAGTTACGCGTCCACAGTGATAAACAGTTCTGACACCTCGATCCATTGGGCTGGAACTGAAACTGTATTTATTTCCAAAGAACCTTTTGTCATTTATTCTGTGGTCGCCTTGAGCTTTGAGAGGTACTTGACCTCATCGCAAGCGAGACTGGTTCATTTACTGGTGATCTTTAACAAACAAGATAAAGTCGGGGCTTTCATCGAGGTATTTGCCGCTTACACTGATTTGTTTTGGGGTAAGTTCAAGGGAAAGGGTAGCTACAAAATAGAACAACAAGTAGGAGTGACACTATTAACATCCGTCAAATGAAAGAAATGCATCATGGTTATTGCCCTCAAAAGAGCTTAAGGATATCAAATTTATACAAACGGGGCAAATCGAGATAAGATCCCTTATTTACTTGCAAAACTAGAGATGTCTGTCAGTCGACAAGGCATAATAGATCTCAATATGAATTGATTCTGTTCTTAGGACTATTAAGGGCATTAAAAACAAGATTTGTCCAATCACTTATTTCAGTAATAATTTAGCGACAGTAGCTTATATGAGATCATTGAAGTAAGTTAAGGAAGTGCTTGTATTTTAATCATAGGGGCTTCAGTTGTCGGGGTGTTCACTCATTGTACAATGCCACCCATGCAAGGAAACAGAAACTGAGGACGCGCATTCAAGGTAAGAAAGAGAAAAATCTAGGATAAGTTATGTTTCCCTGAAATGGTAGTTCCTTTACGAGAGAATTCAGTGCACTTCTGAAGAAATGGGTCTTGAATTTGGCACAAAGTTCTTTGTACAGGTGGTAACATGTTATGGTTATAGGTCAAGGGAGAGTTAAACTGAAGTTTTTCAATTCTATTCTACTGTCAGTTTAGTACGAGATTCTACTTATCGCTGTCTATTCATCGATTGGCTTTCAACTTAAAGGGTTACACGGACTAATGACCAGTTAAGCATGCTATATATCTGGAACCGTTTGATGCACTAGACCAAAAAACCATGTTGACAGACAAAAAGGCAACTTGCGGTTTTCTCACAAAGTAACGTGAAACCTTCCAGTTCATATCAAGCTTCTGCCCATGTTTGGCAGCTTTTCGATGCATGAAGTTACTTAAATTCCCCTCAAGCGGCGAAGATCATTTTATTGCGGTAGTCTGAAAGACATGCATTCGGTTATTATTTCAACTGAGAAACTGATCAAACTTGCAATTGTATTTTCTAGTATGACCGTTTCTCCTACCCAAGGTTATCAAATAATTGTTTCTGTAATGCTAAGTAAGCCACCGTAAATAGCACAAACTGATTTTTTCGTTGATCGAAAACAAAATTCAGTCCGCTTTTAATGGAAAGACCACCTCGTTTGAAGAATGCTACGAAGATAAAGTGACAAGTTTGACAATCTGCAGTTCATTCCATTTCATGTAAAATTGGCGCGATAGATTTTGGTTCATCATAATATCAAATAACAGCTTTGTTTTTCCGATGTAGTCATTTTGATACAAGGATCGACAAAATTTTATCCCTGTGATGCGGTGATCACACCGGACCACATACTGACTACTGGACATGTGCACTGGTGCATAGTGTATGTTGTACTTTGGTTATATCGCATTTTAAAGTTAGAGCTCGGTTTGTTTACAACTACAAAGTATTTCAGTCTTCTCTCATAAATCTATTCCGATCGGTTGAATTGTTTGCTCGTATAATATCCACTCCTCGGGAGTTTCCATTCCATTTTGTCTCCTGCTGTTACCTCTGGGGGTCGTAACCACAGGAGACAGAGATGATGAAGTTTTATGTGAACTCATCTTGCTGAGAAAGTCACCGAACCGTAGAATGGATTGAGTCTTTGTACAGCGACCATGCACTTACACTTTCTTTTGCCGACCTACCCACAACATTTATCCGCTACTCTTCTTCCCCTTTCCCCACCCTTAGTTTGGATTCGAATTTTGAATCCACCAATGGTGTCCCAAGATTATGAAACAATTGTTGCCTTGCGCAAGTCGAACTCTATCGAGAGCTTTATAATATAAATAGGACCCTGTGCGCTCTCCGATTGGTCAAAACCCACGTTTTATAAGAGTTTAAAAAACAGTCCTAAGAAAACACTCGCGCTGATTGGTTAAAAATCGTGTTTCTATTAAACAATTAGATTATGAGCTCGAGATTTCGATCGCGTGATAGTTAACGAGAGCGCAGCGTATAGAAATCAAGAGCGAATAACCAAACTGATTTAGTAGAAATCTACGAGTCGTTCAAAACTTATCTTAACCCTCTTCACAGACGCTTCAAAAACGTCA
>JAHPZR010023418.1:0-22500 GCA_019787425.1 Platygyra sinensis
TGATATATTTGAGGTACAAATTCTGTATGTATTTTATCTGACTAAGTAAACTTCCCATAATATATTTAGGAATCATATTTATTAGCTTGCAATGAAAAGCCATCAGATGATTAATAGTATAATGAACCAGACCACAAAGAAGGGAGAGAGAGCACAGAAGACATTGCGACATAGTTAAATAATCACAAACATTAACATTAGCTACTAGAAAGTTACACTGAAACAGAGAAAACAATAAATGTTGTGACTTACCCCTTTCTTTATTAAGCTTTTTTTCAATCTCATCTTTTAAAGCAACAGGATCTTGAACCCCAAGAAGCACCACTTTGAACTTTGTTACATAACTCAACTATACAAGAAATCAAAAATCACAGATATCTACCAATGAAACAAATCTTCCAATATTTTTTGTTACTATTAAAGCATGTGACAGACATTGTATCACTGTCAGTACACAATAAACTATAAATTTATTGGGTATTTATTGGGTTTTAATAAAAAAAAATTCAAATGTAAAATGTTACTAGCTTGGTTTGGCAGCTGGGACATGCTATGCTTTATTCCAACTAAACTTTTCATGTTTCCACTAACTTGTTTTGCCTTTCACTCAATAATCTGAGAGAGAGACAAGCAAGTGCTGCTAACATAAAAAAATCTAATTCACTATACAACTTACTATTATTCAAACAAGCTATTTGAGTTACCTTGAGTTGGTTTAGCTGCTCTATCTCAGCATAAGGAAGGGATGCTCTGTAAACTTTTGTCGTATTCCACCAAAGAGGAATACCCATGAAAATAAAAATAACTCCTACGCTAAGTGAAACCAGTGCTTGAGTCCTCTTCTCTGAGAGAGCTGTAAATTACATGACAGTATTAATTAATTTATATTGAAAATGTTAAAAACAATAGCCTTGAAAAGATGGGTGTAATTGAAGAACACAGAATGCACATTGCAGACTGCAGAATGCTGCTGTCTTCATGGGAGTAGAATCAGGTTAATTTTGATGGACAGGGTTCTTTCAGCTTTATTATTTTACATTATAGTTTTCTATAAATTATCGATGACTTATAACTGACTTTTTCAGTTACAAAATGGATAAAATATAACCCAGCATCTACAGCTGCACCTCTGTTAACAGGTACAGACACCCTTGCATTGCAATTGTCAACATGGGAGAACTAATTGCCTACAGTTAAAAGGGTTAAAATGCCGAGTTTAAAATTAAGTGGTGGACCATGACGCAGGGTCTTCTTTGCATGTTACATTATGCACACATCAATATAAAACTCCCGGAGGGGAACATGGAGGGGGGGGGGAACTTTGAGATACTGCAACACTACCAAGAAATTTATGAATGGCGCATAACCACAACTAAAGTTGATGTTACACCATTAACCAACATATCTTTTTACCCCCATGATTTTAATCCCCACACTTGCAGACACTTAACATAATACTTTTATATCTCAACAGTTTTCTACAAAATAAACACATTAATATGCTTGTCATTGCCACTGTGTTGATACTGCTAATACCTGTAAATTTTTTCTTGTGCTTAATGGTCAGTTTCTTTTGTATGAAGAGGGGGACATTGGGGAGTTCTGAACACCGCAATACCGCAAAAAATCACTAAATACTGCAACACTTCAATATCAAGTGGAAATGCTACGTCATATCAAAACCACTACTCTCTATGTTAAAGCTCAGAGCAAATAAAACTGAAATAACAATTAAGAATTTGTTCATGAACGTAAGTCTGGTGATTTTAGTCTCAGACAAGCTAAGTAACATCCATTGAAGTGGTTGGCTAATAGTTACAAGAAGTAACATAAGGAATATTACAGTTTAACATTACCATGAATGCCAAGTCCAATCGGAAACTGGAAAAGGCTACAAAAACGCCCAGGACCAGGAGGATAATTTTCAATACCATCAAAAACGCAACACTGCATTTTGAGATTAAAATTACTGAAATACCGCAAGAAAAATTGTCCATGACCGCAAACCCTACTGTCTCCCTCTTTGAAGTCTACGAACATGACTGAGAGGAACAAATGTAACGCTGCAAAGTGATAAAACAACCTTTCAAGGAAGATGTGCGTCCTGACAGTAACAGGTACTGTAATAGAAAATTTGCAGTTCAGTTTTTTAATCTCTAATCTTAGGATTGAGAATGGCCAAATTTAAAAGAGAAACCACATCACCACAAATAATTTAATTTCACTGAATGCCATAAATTATGTGAAAAACACAAACATCGCACACCAAAGGTTGTGAGATTACCACAAGGTGGAACGTTTTTCACCACATCACTGCATTAGATAGAAAAACAAGGCAACACCGCAAAGCCCCATGCCCGTCCTCCAGAGGGACCTACATCTGCCAAAATAACAGCCCACACCCCACTCCACTGTTAATGTTGCAACATAATTATTATTAGTACATTTACTCATTTGGCACTAGTTAAGGTTCAACCCTATTTGACAACTACTTTGTCCGTCATCCAGTATCCACTTTGCCCAGGCATGGAGAATTTTGCAAATCAAGTAGTTCTAAAGTGGAGTCTACGCTTGCTGATCTAAGCTTAATTCTGTCTAATTAGATAGGTCAACAATATAGTGTGTGGACTATGTCAAAATAAACATCCGCGTTTTTCTTTCCTTCAGCAACGTCTGACATGTTAATTAATTTAAAAAAATACTTCTCAAGTCAGCTGACAAAAATATGGTGCAAGAAACAATACTCAATTTCTACCTTACCTTTCGAATCGTTCTCCGTGCTCGCCATGTTGATTCTCGGTCAGGAATCTGGTACTAGTTTGCTTACCGCTGACCAATTCTCATTCTTGTTTACCAGTTTGTTTCCAAAAAATGAGGGAAAATAATAATGGTAGACGACGTGGCGGAATCTCCGCAAAACAGGACGCGCTTTCTCGTTGTAAATGCCGATGATTTTGGATACTGTGATCAAAGAAACCGTGGTATAGTTGAGTCGTTTCTAAACGGAGTAGTTTCTAGCGCCAGTCTTCTTCCAAACGCTGATAAGGCTTTAGAAGCAGTACAGTTATCTGAGGAGTATGGAATACCACTCGGTCTTCACCTTAATCTGACCGAGGGAAGACCTATAAAAACACTTAAAAACTCACTTACGTCAGAGAAAGGTTTACTGAGGGGAAAGTTTAAATTTAGAGATGCGCTGAAACATGGAGAGATAGATTTGGATGAGGTATGTACAAAACAATTCACTTATAAGCTTATTAAATTAGTTGTTAATTAAGGTCGCTCAAAACAGTTTCCAGCACATTCCAAGACTTAGATTTTGATGGGTCATTATAACCACTCTTTATCAATTGATGCCGTAATCATGGCATCAAAAAACTGCCAAATCACTGGTGAACACGTTGGTATTATTTTTGTGTCACAATAAGTTACCATAGCAATACTATGACCTGCTAAAACACCCTTAATTTCAGCTTTAAGCGCTTTTATTTCAAAAGCGGCATGGTGAAATTTTTCTTATTAAAGAATTTTGATAAGCAGGATAAGATGCAACTTTTGTCGAAAAGTTAAGGTGGCTCTGAACCCCATGTACAGAATTTTTTAAAACTTTGCCTTAATAAGAAAAAATTTCACCATGCCGCTTTTGAAATAAAAGCGCTTAAAGCTGAAATTAAGGGTGTTTTAGCAGGTCATAGTATTGCTATGGTAACCTATTGTGACACAAAAATAATACCAACGTGTTCACCAGTGATTTGGCAGTTTTTTGATGCCGTGGTTATAGCATCAATTGATAAAGAGTGGTTATAATGACCCATCAGAATCTAAGTCTTGGAATGCCGCTTTTTTAGCAGGTCATAGTGTTGCCATGGTAACCTATTGTATCACAAAAGTAATACCAATGTGTTCACCAGTAATTGGGCAGTATTTTGATACCATGATTGTAGCATCAGTTGATAAAGAGTGTTAATTATGACCCTTCAAAATCTATGTCTTCGAAAGTCCTGGATACTGTTTTGAACCACCTTAATGGATAATTTTAATCTAAGTGAATGAGTCCAGACTTCACTGTTTAGGATTATCACATCATATATTTAAGGCACCGAAAACATCTCAAGGAATACATAGCCTGTTGCTAACAAGAGAAGGATGCCTTAAAAATTCATCTTTAATACCATTAAGGGCCTGGCAGTACTGAGCAAATTGACCAGCTGTGAGGACAATTTTTCCTGCTGGTTTGGTCATCCAGATGAACGTTTTTCTTAAACACAGAAGTTCAGCTCAAAATGTTTTTGCCTGCCTGTGAAAACCAGTTGCCGTCCAGCTGAAAATGTGAATAAACCCCTGAATGTCTGACAGGATGGTTTGACATACCCTTTGGGACACACCCAGTTGTCTTAGTTTTCAAGGGGCCCGAAGTGTTCGAGTTTAGAAGATGCTCAGTGAGTATGAGTTTTCAAAATACCCTGTGTGTCAGCACTCTCAGTTAGTTTGGGTGGACTTTTCAAAACACTCAACATGTATGAGTCTTTAACATACCCAGCATGCTGAAATTGCAAGACATCAAGTGGGTCTGAGTTTGAAAGACATCCAAGCAGTTTAAGCTTTCAAGACACTCGACACAAGAATTAATCTTTGAACAGCCAAAACACTACATATGAACCAAAGATGAAGGCATGGAACTGAATAATAAGGACTATCTCATCTTCCCCAACTTGGTGGAGCATCACAAAGTCAAGTAAACATTGTTTAGCTATTTTATTCATACAAAGTTAAGGCAAGAAATGTTGATGATTTTCTATATTCTCATCGCCTGTCTTCTTAAAAATAGAAAATTTACGATCTCAAAAAAGGTTGAGTATAGACTTTGTCACTTTGTAAGCCCCTATGATTTCACAGGCCTATATTTTTATTGTTTCCTGTTCTTGACAAGGCAGATTAAAGATGAAGTACAGGCTCAGCTGCAGTGGTTTGTTAACACTGTAGGATCATTACCCACACATATCAATGGACATCAGCATGTTCATGTCATACCACAGGTGTGTGAAATTCTTGCCACAGTCATGAAAGAGAATGGAGTTCATTGGACAAGAATACCAGTGGAACTAAACATAGATGAATGTGTTTGGGTCGAAGAATCAAGAAAACATTTCTACAAATCTGTCATAACTGAGGCAGAAGATGCCAGAGTGGTTTTCTCTAGTCACGGAATAAGGTGATCTTTTTAAACCTAACAAAAACTAGTGCATAAATAATTTTGTGACAATTCTTCAGCAAACACCTTCTTTAAACCACAAACAACTTAGAAGCTAGAAGATTGAAATTTTTCTACACAAAATATGGGAAACCTAGACACCTGTGAGAGGGACTATAGATATTTGGATTTAAGGCTCAATATACAAGTTTCTGGAAGTGCAACTTGTATTTAATGTAACCAGGTTGCTGAAAAATTGCTGGTCAAGAATTTTTATCTGCCAGGCAAATATGGAAAATCATTAGACAAGTCTTTTTAACAATGGCAAATTCAATCTTTTTCAAGATATAATGAAAAGTAGTTGCAGAACTGGCTTAGGCATTCGTTTTTAAGTTTTATTTGTGAATTTAAAATGTTTCCCTTAATTTTGCAGATTCCCAAATACTTTCATTGGCCTCAGCACCCTTGGAAAGGACATGACACTCCCAAGACTTACAAAAGCCATAGAATATGCATTCATACTACAAGAGTTGCCTGATATAGTTAAAGAGGACTTTAAAACTGTGTGTGAGCTTATGGTGCATCCTGGGTATAAGAGTATTATGGGTTGTGGAGGGTGTGGTGAAGGACCAGATTTGTTTGCATGTTCTTCTGACAGGGAGCATGAATTGATAACACTTGAGAGCTCTGACCTCAAAGAGTTCCTAAAATCTAGCAATATTTCAGTGTGCTCATTTAAGGAATTGCCATAAGTTCTAAACCCTTCTTATGTTACATCAAACTGGCAGGACAAGTTAAATGGTAGTGCCCATTGTTGTATGGACAATTGTATTTACAGTGCATTATTTATATTATTTAATATTTATTCATTTAAAAATAAAGAAGAAGACAATAATTTATTTTAAGCTAAGCATCTTTATTAAAGTCTGTGGATCACCAAATCTATAAAAATCATAAGACCTGTATACATGTTTAGTGGCTGGTGCACGATATACCAAGTGAATAGCAAGTGTCGAGTTACGTCACAAAGAACACAACAATGATTCCTATCCCTTACACAATAACACGATAGACTTCACACAAAAGAACGAGACAATAGTGCATATATTGACTTGGTATATCGAGCATCACCCTGTTTAGGATTAGATTTTCAGGTATCCAGTACAGATTTAATAAATACTAAATAAATATTTACTATTTTAACTGTAACTCATCCCAGCTCAGTCTGTTTTTAAATCTCTATCCTCATCGTATATTTTTAGGGATGTATAAGTGGCTTAAATCAAAACTTTATTCTAAAATATTGCCAGCTCCAGGCTCTGCAATACAGTTTGTGCACCATCAAGAAGATCAGAATGTGGTGTTGTTGTAGCACACTACTGGAGCTTATTCCAAGTGACAAAAACTGCTGAGCTGTGGAATCTGAACCTTGAACATCTATCGTGCTATACAAAATAATACTTTCTAGCACTAGACTAAAAGTAGTGACTCCTTTGCTATGTGCGTCGTGTGTGACACTAAAGAAAACCACAAAGGCAATGGCCACATGAAATCCTTGGGGTGAGACGTGCTCATCTTGCCCCCGGGATTTCATGTAGCCATTTTTTCTTGCGGTTTTCTTTTGCATCACGCAAAATGGACCAAGCAAAAGAGGGACTACTCGTAGTCGTTTCTAGCACTTACATGTAAAATAAACATTGAACAAGGAATAACAATAACACGAGCTTGACAGGCTTGAAATGAATGTATTGATAGTTGTATTGCATCAAGATACAATTCCTAATGAGAGCATAAGTAACAAATAACATAATCATATTCTTGTTTAGAAATACTTTAAATTAATAACATTGTTTTAGATACTTTGGTAAGCGAAGAATCAATAAACTTCATCCTCTTAATCATAAATTGAAAGGCAGTTTACATTACATTTATCACAAAACATATTCCTGTATTAACATGATATGAATATAGACTGAAATAAAAACAGTGAGGGAAACATCACCAGGTAAGAACAAAGCCTCTAACACGAAATTTTGAGCAAAACTAATCAAGAGTTCCTGTGAACAATTATGATTTACGAAAACAGACGACAGTTTGCAATGTTCATAAATGCAGTCTTAAAGTTTAGCCAATGCAAATGCTGGTTTTTGGGTGAACTGCTCCTCTTCTGTTGATCCTTTCAATGCTGTTGTGGAGCTTGTTCCACCACTGATCGCCATGGAAACCTTGTCAAAATAACCTGTGCCCACTTCTCTCTGGTGTTTATGAGCAGTGAAACCATATTTAGCTTGTGCAAACTCATCTTCTTGGATCTTAGTGTAGGCAGACATGCCATTGTCTCTGTAATCACGGGCGAGCTTAAACATGGCATGATTAAGAGAGTGAAATCCGGCTAGTGTAACAAACTGAAATCGATAACCCATTTTGCCAAGTTCTTTTTGAAATACAGCAATTTCTGCATCACTGAGATTGGCCTTCCAATTGAACGATGGAGAACAGTTGTATGCCAGGATTTTTCCAGGATAGCGTGCATGGATGGCATCAGCAAATCTCCTTGCTTCTTCTAGATTTGGCTTGCCAGTTTCACACCAGATAACATCACAGTAGGGTGCGTAAGCTAGTCCTCGAGCAATGGCTTGATCTAAACCTGCCCTTGCACGGAAGAAACCCTCTGGTGTTCTCTCTCCAGTCAGGAAAGGCCTGTCATACGGGTCTATATCTGATGTGACCAGCGCAGCAGAGTTAGCATCAGTGCGGCCGACGATGACAATGGGAACATCCAATACATCACCAGCCAATCGAGCAGCATTCAACACCTTAATGAACTGCTGAGTTGGCACAAGCACCTTTCCTCCCATATGGCCACACTTCTTTTCTGAAGCCAGCTGATCTTCAAAATGGACTGCAGCAGCACCAGATGCAATCTGTTGACAAAATAACCCAGCATTAGCCAACAAAATCCATATTCATATGTCTTAAAAATATAATCCTGGGCTAGTCTAATACTGAATGTCCTAGGTCTAACAAAGAGAAAATGTCACTCAGGGCTGAGTTGTTAGCATGACCTCAACCCTAATCTTCACCCCTGATTATTTCTCAACCACCATTAATTTGATATGTGATTGAATTATTGGTCAAAGATAATATTTTGTGGTCACTGGTAGTATCAGTTAAGGGCCCACAGACGGATTTTCGCACATTGCTAAGGAAGTGAAATGTCACTTCCGGTGACTGACGTCATGATATCGTGAGCTGACCAGAAAACCCACTCACCGACCTGGGAAATTTGATAACAATCTCCTAATTGTTTGAATTGTAGTTGTTTTAAAACTTTAAAAAGAGCAAAACCAAACCAAAAAAATTAAAATACAAAACATTACAAAATCATGGGTTGATTTAACGTCGGGAAGGAAAGTAGGGAAAGAAAGTTTAGCTGAAAATATCGGAAGACAACAGAGATAATCAGCAAAGTTACGGTATCACTTTCTTTGACCAACAGTTCAACCCGAATAACGATTTTGATTTTGTTGTTTGAGTTCTCTAAACTCCTTGTCGAATTTATTTTCCCAGTATAAAATTTCACCTTGCTGAAGAAACACTAATGGTGTTAGTAGCCTTATAGCGTTGGCGAAAACTGTTGCAGCATCTCAGCACAAAAGATAGCGAAAAAATGTTTTGTCAAGTTTTTGACACTGACTCGGACTTGAAAGTGAACGCGCTCCACTATGCAATCACGTCAGATTTTCCTTTCAAAATTAAAACTTCTGCAAACTCGACAAAGAGGTAGAAAGAATAAGAAACTATCGAAAACAGAAATTGGTTATGATTAAGCATTGTTCTGAGAAACTCACAAATTTAATTCAATACCAGGGAGAAGAGCTTTCTTGCATAAACTTTATTCATAAATCAAAAGCTTACGCGTACAACTAGCACGAGAATATCTTACTCATTCACATCGCGAAATTTTAAGTCCTGTTTTCATCCCTGAAAAACTCACTTTTTCCCATTGCCTCAGGACAAAAAATGCAGCAAAAAAGTTGCTGATTCACATAGAAGGGAGTTTCGACCCTAGTCTACTGCATCACACCTTGTTGCTTGGACCCGCTCGTTTCACCGCCCTACGTATAAGCGCCCTGATCGAACGTGTTCACCTCGCGCTGTCAGATCAACTGCGCATGATTGTGTAATGGAACTGACTTCCGGTCTGGCAAAAACGCTAAATTTCCGGCGGTCTTTAAATTGAATTAATATTTTTTTTATGTGACACAGTTCACCCTAACATACAGAATAAAGTTAAGCATTGGTTTTTTCAAAATGTTATCGGTATTTAAATATCGTTTATCTCTTTAAAAAGAACATTTTTCAAAATGGAAAGAAATCCATGCTTAGCAGGATACAAAATTGAATACAAATTATCAAACCACTGACTAAATACACAAATTGTGTAGCACGTAGAAAAATTTAGAGTTTTCTTTTATCGGTCACGTGACCATGGGCGTGGCATAATGACGTCATATTTAGGGTCATTGGTTTACAAACGTTTGAAACTGACCAAAATAACGCCAAATTCTCTCAAATTACTTGACCATTACATCCTTAGCAACGCACCCCAAAAAATATGTCAGTAGGCCCTTAAAACTTTTCAAAACATGTTCAATTTTTTGTCTGTTCACATGGAATTTGGTAAAGTGATTTGGCCGCTGAAATAAACTAAAGAAAAACTCTGTCGGTAAAGGGCAATGAAATGATTGCTTCAAGGAGATCATAGTTTCAAGGCCAGAAAATTACCATAGACTTCGTGAGTTCAAATGCATTCAGTGGTCCTCCAAATCCTGCTTCACAGTCGGCAACAATGGGCAGAAAGTAGTCAATGTGCTTTTCAGTTCCCTCCATGTGGGCAATTTGGTCTGCCCTGATGAAGGCATTGTTAATACGCTCCACTAGTTTAGGTGCTGAGTTGGCAGGATACAAACTCTGATCTGGATATGTCTGGGCAGCTAGATTGTTATCCCCAGCAACTTGCCAGCCACTCAGGTAGATAGCTTTTAACCCGGCTTTAGCCATCTGTACTGCCTGACCACCTGAAAGCACAAAAACGTTTACTTAAAACTTTTTTGTAAAGAAATAAGGGGGAAATATCAGATATTTTTGGTTAAAAAAAAACACAAATTGAAACATTTTTCCTTAATTATAAATTTGTGACTCCAACTTATATATAAACTACAAGATTTTTCTTTTCTTCTTTATGAAGATTTTAAGGCAGCAACCGAAGAATGATTTGAAGTATTTTTCTTTATTACTACTGTTTATCTAATAAGCTTTTATTTTTCAATGATTTTTTTTTTCATTCTTTGGGGGATCGAAATCAAATGCGTCACATACTACTCATAAATATCTCAAGATGATCTTTGAACGGTGAGCTGTTTGCCGGATCTAAAATTATGTCATTGCGGTTTTGCCTTTACGTACATCCGTAGTTTCTGAAGGGAAATCGAGTGGAAAGTTGTCGAGTCACATCGCACATCGGTCTCCATCGCTTCTTTACGTCAAGGTCCAAAGTTCATTTGCTCGTTGCGATGGATTTCCACGTCATTCGAATTTCTTAGGTTGACGTGGCCGTGAAAACTCGAATCGAGAAAAATTTTAGAGCTTCTGTTGATAAGATAGCGAACAAGAGTTGTAAAGGCATTTCAATTCTCGAAATGGAGCATGTCAAACTCATTCGGGCAAACCCCCAAGCAAATTGCGCGCCACATTGTAACATTCACCATATTTGGGAGAGAGAGAGAGTGCCTTTCACGTGCAGTCAAATCTAAAGATCCGCCGTCAAAATTAGTCGGCTGGGAACATGGCAACGTCCTCTTACCTGTAAGGGCTCCCATTGCATTTATGTAAGAATTTCCTCCACGAGTCAAGTAATTCCAAAGCTTCATCGTGCCTCGCTTCGCCAAAGTGTACTCGATCTTTAAAGAACCTCGCAGTTTTTCAACAGTTTCGGGGGTGTAGTTCCTCTTGATTCCTTCAAATCGCTGATGTTTGGAATACATTTTGGAAACGATCGTCGAACGTTAGATCTTGACTCTGGTGGAGTTAAAGATTCTTACTCAGGAGATGCTTCTCCGTGAAAATACTAAAGAGAAGTAAAAATCTCGAAGTTATAGAGTGTTTTTTGTAAATTTATGCCCGTGGACTTTGATCGTTATCTATCGACGTTCCCATTGGTGGAGAAGACAATTAATTGTTGTCTTGGTGTTTTTCATTGGTGCACGCTTGGACGTAAACAAAGAAGCGTTCATTCCCTTGTGATTTTCTCCAGAAGAACATGAATGAAATCACGAACATAAGGGATACTGGAAAACTTATTAAAGGCCTTTAAGAGCAGTTTAACCTTCGTAAAAACTACAATTTCTAAGGTTTAAAAGTTAAGATCCGATCCATTGAAGATCCAGTTCAGTTCAGCTGAAAGTTTCGGACATTTGTTTACGTCCGCGGAATCTGACGCAATATCTCCACGGGTTGCAAATGGTTTGGTTACTACGGACCTTGCATAACTCATCAATGTCTAGCAACGAGAACCGATACCTAAGATGTAGCAATCTGCAGTACTTTTTACTTTTAAAGATGTAAAATGAAGACCTTAACGCTGTCAAATATCATTTAATATACAACGCGATTTTCCAGCGACCCACCACTACTCCCCTTGTCACACCCCCGGTGTGTCCCAGGTACTTGCCCGTTACCCGCCCCTCCGTATCACCCTATAGCAAGTGAACTTTGTACTTTACACAAAAACGAGGCAACTTCAAGGAGATCATTTACTTGACTTGTGAATTTGATCTCACTTCACTCAAAGAAAAACCTGGGGTTAAACGCAAGTTTTCTCCTTCAAAGAACTCAGCAGCCATCCGTAAGTAAGAAAATGAAATTGAAATTTACGTTTGCGTCCTTTGGAGTCTGCTTCTTCATCTCTGATGGTGCTGCAACTTTGTTTACAACGTGTCAAAAGCTCTCACGTGTCAATGCGTACTTGGTTTTCTTCGATACTCTCTTCTGCATCTACATTCAAAATTCAAACATTTTGTGTAGTAAGAAGTATTGCAAGCATCACCTTTTGAAATATTGAACAAATTTTAATTTTTTAAGTGCGCGGAAAACTCGGGCTACCGTAGCAGAGTAATTAACATGAAGGCAATAAATTTGAACTTTGTCGTGAGTTGTCACGAAATCTTTTTCCACAAACGCGTACGTTTGTCCACGAAAACGTACCAATTGCATGTACCATACGATTGGGAAGATTTAATGGCCTTTTGAGGTGGCCTGAAACAGAATCCCCCTTGCTCTGGTCTTGTCTTATCCGTCAGGTCTTTGCAGCCTTGCATGATAGTTTTTCATTTTTGCCTTATCATCCTGATCAGTGTGATAAATTTTAAGATATTGATTGCCCAACCCCTTGTTAAAATATATTGACTATCTAAGATTCCAATATGTTCCTGCAGAAGATATCCATGCTCACCCCACTGAGGTTTTTTTGTCTCAATTTTCACGCCTCTGAGAATTTCAGTTTATGGCATACCTGAATCCATATATTTTTTAGTCACTCAAGTCCTGTATCTTCTCACTTCTTCTTCTTGAAGGTAATTTGAGATGTTTTCATTGGAAATTGTATTAATAAAAGATTTTAGAGCTGACTATATATTTACATGTTGTGGTAGACGTACACCTTGCCAGCATTCTCTTGATCAATTTATTCTCTGAAACTGCATAGTACCTTCTTGATTCAAATCATGCAGTTGTTAGTACCAAGACTGTGTTGACAGTTTTCATTGCTTCCTTCTTAGTTTTCAAGAACAGAAACTATGCACTGTCCAAAAGGTGAGCTAATATTGCTGATATATCAGTGATCAATATTACTATTGCACTTACATTGAAACAGTGTAATTGATGATTAGTAGCAGACATAATTTTTATATCTTTATTTATTCTTACACAATTTATTTGATGGTTTGACAAGGTTTGACAGATCTTGTGAGGAATTTTGTGATAATTTGCTATTAATGACATTTCATGACACAAGAAAACAATGCCAACTATTAAGTACTTTGGGTACAAAAGTTCTAGTTATGGTCTGGCAAACTTGAATTTTTTTATGAATCTTGCAATATTATTTTAATGTCGAACCATATCCTGTTTTTGCTTGGTCTTTGATTGGCACAAAGCTTACAAAGACAAACAGTCAAAATGTTGATAACTGAAAATATTCAAATGCATATTTCAAGTTGTGGTAGTCTAGGTTACTGGGGAGATGACTCAAAGCATATTTTCAATTTCTACTTTTATCATCAGGAGTTGAAATCACAGGTGAAATAAAGCCGGAGTATTTTCAGATTCTATCCTATGAAGCTCTGGAGTTTTTAACTGAACTACATCGCAGTTTTAACTATAGAAGGAGAAGGCTACTCAGAAAACGGCTTGAGATTCAAGACGAAATCAACAGTGGCCAACCAATCAAATACCCCGAAGCACATCATGAAAAAGACTGGAAGGTGGCAGCAGTTCCCCATGATCTGCAGATGCGACATGTTGAGATCACTGGGCCTACTGATCGTAAGATGGTCATCAATGCCTTAAACAGTGGTGCTGACATGTACATGGCTGATTTTGAAGATTCACTCACTCCTTCTTGGAAAAATATTGTGGAGGGGCAAATCAACCTTTTGGATGCCAACAAGAAGACCATTAGTTTCACTAATGCTGATGGTAAATACATGTCAGTGGTCTCCATAACACTGTTCAAAGCATGAAAAACCCCTGGAAAAATTATTTTCTTAGCTTTGTTTCCACTTGATTTTTTCTGGTGAATAGCGCCATCCAGTCCCTTTTCTAACTCCTGGTACCTGGACAATAACCTGTTGTTTATCGAAGGAAATGAATACAATTTTAAACTTATGTCAGAAGCATTTCAGCCACAAAAACATGAGAACATTTTAATTAACACCCGCATTACTGGACCTAAAGGAAAAAAATATTAAATATTGCTTGTTTTTTTTATTATTAAAAGGTTCAGAGCGTCGTTTAAAGGACAAGACAGCATGTCTGTTAGTTCGTGTACGTGGTTGGCATCTGGATGAGAAGCATATCCTGTGTGATGGAGAACCCATGTCTGGAGCGCTGGTAGACTTTGGTCTGTACTTTTTTCATAATATCCATATAAGGCTTGCCAATGGTTCTGCTCCTTACTATTACCTTCCTAAAATGGAGACTCACCAAGAAACAAGGCTGTGGAATGACGTGTTCAAATTAGCCCAGGATTACATGAAGGTGCCTCAAGGTATTTCTTTTAGACTTTTAGATGCAGCCCTTGATGACAAAGTAGATTAGGTTTTGAAGATCAAGTTTTCTCTGAATTTGGTGGCATTTTCAATGATTTTAAGAAACACCTTACCCTTGAGGTTACTACAAACCTTTATAGGGCTACTTTTGTGAAAACCAAATTAAAGTTCATTGTTTCAGGTACCATTTTCTAAAAAATAAAAATAAAATATCAAAATGTGGGTAAGTTATTGGGAGAAAGAGATTTTTGTAATATTAGAGGTAGCAAACTTTCAAGATGTCATAATACCCAAAAGGCCTGGGAGGGGGGGGGGGGGGGTGGCAGCAAGGCCTGGAACCAAGTTTCTATGATCACCCCAGTTTAGAAACCTGGCTGAGCGAGACTGAAGTACTGATTTTCGTTGGAAAAAAACATGGCAAGCTTCCGCGGAAAGCGTTTCTCTTGTTTCTTGTTCAAGCACCAAAGGAAAAGTTCCAGTTTCCCTACATCTAAATTCTGGACATTTTGATTGAGGGGGATAAGTGTTGCACTGTAAACCTGTGAGCGAGAACTTCACTACAAAGCATTATTTCAGTGTGAGCCAGATTGCTGTCATCACAGTGTAATATTTCATTCGAGCACTTTTTGTGTGCAGTGGCGTAATATCAACAGGATAATCCGAAGTATTTTTGTATTTCTGGACTCCATGTTGGAAAGGGGTTCCTTTTTGGACAGCTTTGTGATCCGTCACTCTCTTCTGCTTAAAAGCTAGCAGAGTTAGTTTGAGTTATATATAGCAGGTGCAAGGTTTTTCTGTTACATTAGGGTTGAAGATTTTGCCTCTCACCTAATGACTTATTACTACACGAGGCCTGTTTCAGTTACAGACAAAGCATCTGGCATCATTTACCAAAGTAAATATTGGAGAGCTCCCTCAAAAGAATTAATAATCATCACCACCTATTTGGTCAATACATGCGTGAAACTAATCATTTTTCTCTTTTGTTTCTTGATAATCATCCTCTGACATTTGTTTTGATCTTCTAAACTGGTAAAATAATAGGCTCAGTCAAGTAGTTGAGATACATGTATTGTGTGCAAGAAGTTGGAGTATACTACCTCATTTTGTTGCCCTTCTCTGTAGTCCCTGGTACTATATTTTTTTGCTGCCTCTGAAACGGTTTTCAATCAGTTTATCGTCCTCTATTGCACAGAGAATTACCATTTGAGACAAATGCTATCAGAGACTGCATTCATTTGACTTAACTTTAGCCTTCCTTGTCTTATTTCAATGTCCTTTCATTACCACAGGAACTAGCAACCAATAGGAACACTTTAGGCCAAATCTGATGTGTTTAAATCGTTACTCTTCTCTTTCCCTTAAAAGAATAAAACAAACATCCCTTGCGCTTGATACACCTTCTTGTTGTTCTCCAAAGCCTTTGGAGCCAAGTGTCTAAAACTCGACATTGTGGAGGCTCTGTTGACTCATTTCCAGAAGTATGACAGTTTTCTTCCATCACAGATAAAACTGATACTTATCACCAGTACAAACCAAAGCATGTGAGCATGAACTGCTTTCTTTATTCCCACGGGTCAAGAAAATGCAAATTGGTCGTAAATGAATCAAGTAAAAGTTTACATTGAGTCTGTGCCCATTTGGGCATTCCTGCACAAAAGCTCAAGCAGGAAAATGCTTTCAAATTTGAGAGTTCAAACTGGTACTGAACAGTAAGAAATAGAGGTTTCCAAAACCTTCACCATAACTGCATTCAGTATTGAAACCAGAGACATACAAATCTTTTTGAGTGATTTGTAACTGCCTTCCAATTTTTATGACTTAAAGTGGTACTGCGCCCAAACAAACAATTCTTTTTTTTTTGGATTTCAAAACTATGTTAACTAAACACTAACTGGCCCAAGTTTTAAGTTCTGATTTTCAAAAGGCACTTGTTTATTTAACTGGAATTTTCTTATTTATTGGTCCGCCATTACTAACTTTAAAATCTTAGGAGAGCTGGGTCGAGGAGAAAATGACGTCATTTACTCACTAGTTTAAGAATGCAATGCGTGTGTACGCAGCTGAATTAATATGCAGCACGGGAGTTTCGGGCTTTCAGACTTTTAAAACCCGTGTTTTGCATATATAATAAATTGCGTTTACACGCTGAAATCTTAAGCTAGTGAGTAAATGACGTCATTTTCTCTAGATCCAACCCTCTGATGTCCTGTCGGTCAGTTTTGAACGTGAGTAATGGCGGACCGTGAAATCCAAAACTTACACTCAAAATAAACAGCCTTCGGATAAAACTCAAAGCTCAAAACTTTGCCAGTTAGGTGTTAAGCGAACACACTTTCAAAATCTGAAGAAAAAATAGAAATGATTTTTTGATCATAGTACCACTTTATCACTCGTAGAAAGTCTTCAAACTCGACATATTACAGCGAAATCATAAAGCAAATGCAGCATTTCATAAGTACATTAAGACGGACAAAACTTTAGATAGAAAAGCTAATTTAATGTAAGCTCAAGTTTAAGTATACAACTAGTCTGAAAAGTTGGGAAATATTAATTCAAACAGCATTAAAAAAACTTGCATTTGAAGGCAGGTCATGAAACAGTTCGACATCGCTATTTTCCACACTGAGAAAGTAGAGAAGAATAATTACAAAGGAAATCTTCCCTTTCGACGGTGTGCCGGAAGATAAGAGGTATGGAACCTTAGAATTTCCTCAGCAGAATAAAAGCAGCCTGCCATATTTTACCACAACAAAGAGACCGAGAAATGTGAAATTCATCACGCTCAGCAGGAAAATATCAACCTGAAACTTGTTGCTTATCTGACACAAAGTTGGCCCTTCATTCCCTTGGCCTGATTGTCTCAGAGCTGTTGCTAAAAAGTACTATAGAGCGAGTAAAAAATTTATCGAATCGAAAGATATCATGAACAGAAATGGCGGCGAAACAAACTGGGGCTCACTCGTGGCGTTCGCGTTTTGCACATGCTCACTATGGCTCTCAAGTGATTGACAGATTTCTTTACTGGGGCGATCATAGAAACCAGAAAAGCGGTGAGATCAAAGGTAGCTGCCATCCCCCCCTGAGCCTGGGCTTCTCAGTAACCTTTTTGCAGCAAGCGCAATTGCTTCTCAGTGTCTTTTTTGTTTCCTTGCACATCACTTTTCTTTTGTTTTGCCTATTTTATTATTGTTGAACACTGGCCTAACACATGTTTAAAGTGTAACTGTAACACCATCACTTTCCTGCACAGCTCCAGTTTACATACAATGAATTTGAGGGGTTCTGTTACAGGGCTGTCAATAAGGGCCGTAACCCATAACACCTGTTACAGCTGTATGTTTGAGGGACCTTTGATGTTATGGGCAAACTGTCCTATAGTTGATACAATTTACCCAGGCATAAAGTAGCAAGTTTGCTACAGGTGTGAAGATCAAGGCTATAGGTAAATTAAAACTTGATAGCAGTCCTGTGATATGTCATTCGCTGGCAGTTTTTTGAGTTGACATCTCTTTCTGAGAAGGTGTTGCATGTTTATAGACCTTCAGAAAGTGAAAACGTGTCCTCTTTTTGAGAGAATACCTTCTCTTTAAATATATTTAAAAGGGTATGTATAATTCCTGGTTTCCTGTGAAATTTTGCCAGAATATTCTCTGATAGATAAGGAACAAATTTGTGTTGGCAAATTCTTTTATTTTAAGTACTTTTCTTGTGACAGCCTTTACTCAAATTTTTCAATCATGAAATTGACAGATCTTTAAAAGATAGCCAATAGGAAAAAAAGGAAAATTAGTGCTGGCACACTATGAGAGATTGTTGCTTTGTGATTGACACTGCACAGTTATTTTGCATCATCAACCTCATTTGATATCCATGGCCAAAACGGGAAATTTAAAGCTTGTTTTTATGGCAAAAAAGCATCAGAATTCCTTCGTTTTTGGTTTGAATACACTCTAGCAGAGTTCGTACAGGTCCTGGAAAACCTGGAAAGTCCTGGAATTTTATTATGGCATTTTCCAGGACCGGAAAGTCCTGGAAAGTTCTGGAAATCTGTTAAACTCAACTAAAAAATATGAAGTGTATGGAAGTAAGTAAGAAGAATTAACATTAAGATATTGGGAATATAGGGTTAATGTGAATTTTAGAGCCCTTGAAAAATCAATGCGAGTCCTGGAAATTTGTTTCTGAAAAAGGGTATGGACCTCGTTTAAGAAGTTGTAGAGATACCTTAACCTCAAAAAACTGTTTAGTCGCATGGATACTTTAACCCTCATAATTTGTTATTTTCAGAGAGGTAAAGCCATTACTCATTAAGAAACAGTTCATAAAGATTGCAATAATAATAATTCTAAAATTTATTTTGTTTGTTTTTTTGTCTCAACAGGAACCATCCGTGCTACTGTTATGGTAGAAACTCTTCTTGCAGGAGTTAACATGGAAGAAATGCTTTATGAGATAAGAGAGCATTGTTGTGGAATGAATGCAGGAAGATGGGACTACATATTTTCAGCAATTAAAAGATTCTCAAGGAAACCTGATTGTGTTTTGCCTGATCGTAAACAGGTATATATATGCAAATGGTTAAAATTTAAATTATGCTTAACTATTAGTGGGACATTTTGTGGTAGACTGTTACAGTAATAATAATATTGAAACATATCTTTGTGGCCAGATGTAATTTAGTCATTTAAAAAGTCCAATTGATGTGTGCCAATACTGACCATGGACTCTTGTTTTTCCTCCTCATTAGATATCAATGATGGTACCATTCATGCGATGCTATACTGAGCGCCTTATCCAAGTATGCCATCAGCATGGTGCTCATGCAATGGGTGGAATGGCTGCCTTCATTCCAAGTCGAAAAGATGAGAATGTTAATAAGATGGCTTTTGAAAAGGTTCGTCAGGACAAGGAGCGAGAAGTGGCTGATGGGTTTGATGGAACCTGGGTGGCACATCCTGATCTTGTACCTTTTGCTAAGGAGATCTTCATGAAGGTGGGTTTAATCTGCTTAATTCCACATACAAGTTAGATTTCTCTCAGAAAATGCTATCTAGTAATTAAAAATCAGGCTGTTCTGTGTAATGAGATGGCATGGGACTAAGTGTTAGCTCCTGTAGATGTAAATTACACACATTATAATAACACTAATACATGTAGTTTCTTTCAAGTAGGTCTGGAGCTTGATGATCAAGTTAATCACCAGCTGATATTCCTGTCATTGTAGGGTATGCAGGGTGCTTGTCATCAAAAACATCGTCTACGCGAGGAAGTGAATGTCAAGGTTGAAGAGATCCTTTCAGTTTCAGTACCGCAAGGATCCATTACAGAGGAAGGAGTCAGAGTGAACATCAGTGTCGCCCTTCAGTATATGAACAGCTGGCTCTCGGTAATGTCTTGATATGACCATTTCCTGTATAATTCTTCCCATGGCTGACTGCCTCCATCCTGCATACCACTCAACTACACACCTCCTCTAATTTGGTAGTTTACTATAGCATAGATTAGTTGGTTGTCATTCTTCATCAAGACAACAAACTTCTATGGTAATATTTTAACCTACAGGACTATATTAACTTACCAACAAATAAATGAAATTAATAGATCCAATATCATGCTGTCAAAAAATACTTATACAAGGCAATTTCCTTCACTCTAAAAGGAAACCTCCACTCTTAAAGTAAACGGACGTTTACTTGTAGGTAACACTGTCTTATTTCAAATTTCAGTTGAAAGCCCAGCGATGAGGTATCAGTGTCAGGCAAAACAGGGTTTACCTATCATCTATATTTGCTTTTAAATCCCACCAGCGCCACCATCTTGGATTGAATGATGTCATATGGTTGCCCAATTGTTTCACACAAAAGATGCTCTACTTCCTAACAATAGTGGCAATCACATGACGTCACAAAATCCAAAATGGCAGTGCACAGGAAATTCAAATGTGAAAATCAGCGACAATCTTAATCATTTTTGTTACTCTTGAATGTTCGAAGCTAACTTGTTGTAAGAGAGGAGGTTCCCTTTAAGATATGTAATTCAAGAGTGGCCAATTTTCATCAAATCCACTGACAATTTGACAATTGCAATTATGTACAGTTAAGTCAAGCTAGAGCAAACCTTGCACACTAAAAATAGTTTTTAGTAACTATGTTAAGTAGTTGCTGATCTCTGTCGTCTTTTTTTTTCTTTAACAGGGTGTTGGGGCAGCAGCTCTAAACAACTTGATGGAAGATGCAGCCACAGCTGAAATTTCACGAGCTCAACTATGGCAGTGGTTGCGTCATGGTGTGCGGCTTCAAGATGGTCGTCCATTCACCTCTGAGCTGTACAAGACAATGCACAAAGCAGAGCTCGATAAACTTGGAGGAGCATCAAAAGCTCGCTTAGGGCAGGCTTCTCAGCTTTTGGATAAGTTGGTTCTGTCTGATGAGTTTATAGAGTTCCTTACAATCCCTGCATATGAGCTGCTGGATAACCCCTCGGCCAAACTATAACAGATTATTAACTGGAGCATTTCTCTCCAGCTCCACTTCATGGGGTTACGTTCAGAAGAGTTCAGGAAAAATCCAGTGTTACCTTGTCTTTAGGGCATCAGATGTGCTAATAAGATTATCTGAACCAGTGAATGAATGTAAGACTAGTGACAATTTGATTTCGGGCTTTCTAAAGGAACATTGTTGTAGCAATTTAAGTTACAGCTAAGCAGTGGAATAGTAGTGCATTCTTCATATGTCAAGAGTGAAATATTGAAATAAAGCAAAGGTATTGACAAAGTAATGTGGAAATGTGCTGCTTTTAAAAACTTCTACAGACAAGTGCTGTTTCATTTTCAGGGTTTTGATGGGTAACCTTCACTGAAGTTGACCTTGCTGAAGTAGATTTGTGAATCAGTTTGTTATACTGTTTCAAAGACTGCTTGTTCAGCCCAGAAAATTAATTATATTTCTATGTCTGGGATGGACAAAAAAGACTCCAGGAAACGTTTGATCCATCCCTCTCTAGAAAGCAATGGTAGGTTTTCTGATTTATTCTCTGCACAAGGGAATTCAAATATTTGCACTTCTTACATTCCTTTGTACAGAACATGCACTTAAAACATCCTTCCATCGATAACATTGCTACCTGTTAATAAAAAGTAGAATAGTATTGCACCAGACAACCTTGCCATAATACATATTTTTTATTGACTGAATTGCAACTTGCAAAATTACTCATTTTTTCACCTCTTGATAACAAGTTTTAATTTGTATAAACTTCTGTTCAAATTTGAACCCTCAATATTATTAGTATTTACATTTACTTACATACTACCACGTAATTCAAAAATGAACCATAAATTTTATGATTAAACACAAAACCTGGTCTTTTGAACCCTACATGTATGGTATATCATTTTAGATTTTTAACCGGCCACAACACTGTTATCTCTTTAACTGCTCTGCGCTGATTAATATAACAGATTAGAATTTCTTAAATATATCCACAATAATTTTCATTTGTAATACTAGGAAGTTTTTTACAAAACGATACTGATACTAATATAAGGTGCTTTGCAAAAGAATTAATTAGAATTGAAAAAAGTGTTGAAAACTATTTGGTTAAATTGCTTTAATATGGTACAATTGGCTTAAAAGCTGTTGCCACTCTTTCGTCCAATCATATTCAAAACCAATCATGACTTGCTGGCACATGTTTAACCGTACATATGCATTCCGTTCAGATTTTGATTGGTTTATTAGATTGGCTGTATTGGGTGTATAAATGGGTACCGGCGAATTTAATGCTGGGGGGTAACCCTGCGATGGACTAGCATCCCATCCAGGGGGGAGTAGAAATACTCTCAGTCGCTTCATGCTAAGGAAACCGGGATAAGCTCCGGCCTGATGGGCCACTTGGCTCGTATGCAGACTTTGCCTTTTTTGTATTGTAATTTACATCTAAATGCAATTGGCTAAAGTATTATTACTTTGGGTTTGT
>JAHPZR010023418.1:25000-27500 GCA_019787425.1 Platygyra sinensis
GCTAACAATGCAACGTTGTATGACAAGCTAATGCACAGAAATTTTGCCAATAACACTGGACCTATAGTTCAAGTGTTGTTTTTTTAAGGTATTTGCATGGCCCTGTTAAATATTACATATCTTTGTAAGTTAGTAAAGGCATGATTGTGTTTTAAAACACAATCTGAACTCTTACTAAAGGAACTCTTAGATTGAGGAAGATGAAAAGGGATGTCATAATTCCACATTTCAAATCAAAGCTGACTGCAATAATTTTTCAAGGCAAAAAGAACATCTATTGAAAACAATTATTTTTGGTTGGAGTTTCATAATGCCTTGAGAATAATTTGAATTAGTGCCTCCAAACTTCCAAACCATGATTTTTTTCTTTAATAAACTTACCAAGAAAAATAAATCTAATTTGTTTGAAATGTCTTGACAGAACTCATATTTTGTCATTGCCATTGATAAATGTTTCCTTCATAAGTTCAGGTTCCTCCAGTTTAACAAATACAATGTCTTCATCAGTTCCATAACTGTGTCTAGCTGTTTCAAACATGCCAAACTTTGCACAGCAAAGATCTTCATTGAATGATGGATTCTTGTAATAAACACATCGTTTGTCAGCATCAAACCCACACAGTACTACATAATGGCCACAGTAGTCACTCTGACTTGACGGACATATGCAGTTGGTAAGCATTCTTAGTTTATTTGGAGAAAACACTTCACACCAGTTGCAGATCAAAGCATTTGAGTTGACCAGTACTAAGGCAACATAGCCCTTTAATAATCTGGAGATAATTTCCTCTAATGAAACACTCCTGAAAGAAATGAAAGCTATAGGTATAAGTTTTTTAAAGCTGACATGACCCTTTGTGAGTGTAAAATGTTCGTTTTTAGTTCATTTTATATTATAGTTATTATCATTATCATCATCATCATCATTATTATTATTATTATTATTATTATTATTATTATTTATGGATGGACAATTAGATTATTGGTGGCAGATAAATTGAAAAAAACATCAGGCATGGTTGTGGAGGAAACTATGTCAAGCAGACATGAAAAATAATTTCCTGTAGGGCAACAAAACATCAAAGTGGTCCCACCTTGTATCGCAAACATCTTGAATTCCAACTTGCAAGGCCAGAGTTGTATTAGACTAGGTGCTTGTTGGAAATTTTAAAAAGAACCCCTTAGAAGTACCAAGATTATTAGATTCTGTTTTGGAGGTGTGGCTTAATGTTTTTCACACTTTAAAAGAGGTACCCTATTCTAAAATAACATATTAACAGACACTTTCATAATTTTTGATAGCTACATGTATGTAGACGATTCTCCTCATAAAGTTGATTGTCAAATATATATTTTTTGGCTCAATCCTTTAAAAGGTACCACAAAGGTTCGCCCTTGGGACCTTTTCAGGCTAAACAGTATAGGGGCCAATACCAAATTCCTGAAAAGGTATGAAGAGCAGCACTGCCCTCTTTATATCGAAGTTTTTTAAAGTGAAAGAATGAAAGATGCGAATACAACCGTGACACTACTGGAAAAATGTCCTGAAAAAATTCAGGCTTTCAACGGATTATATTATTGCTACTGGTGGACATTACATACCAATATTGTTATTAACCAAGAGTGAGGTCATTACAGGGAAATCTCGGACTGAGGCCTTGCTGTATTGACCAAGCCATAGCAAGGTCAATACACCAAGGCTGAGGTCTGACATTTCCCTGTAATGACCAAATGGACAAGGTTAATAAGTTATTTATTATATGGCCTTTATAGTGATATTCTTAGAAAGAATACAATGAAAACACCAGAAGTAATTTTTACATCCCCTTGCTCTCTTCATCACTCATACTAAAGAAGTATCTGTATGTTAGTTTTTCTTTCAGTTATTGAAAACATTGTTGTACTTCGTCCATCTTTTTTGCTGTTTTCGCCCACATGCTTGTAGCATTTACTCACAACTCAAGAGACGTTTTTGCGAAATTCTGATTACCGAAGCTAAGAAAGTATTATTTATCATCATATTTAAAAGAAAACCTCATTAACATTTACTTTCTACACACATAAACATACGCTACTTCTAAAGTAGTTTCGTCAATAGACCTCATCAGTTGTATGCGATGTACAGTTACCCTCAGTGAATTCAAAATTAAGCTAAAGCGCCACTTTAGACAGTAACACCTGCGTTACATGTTATCGTAACTTAAATTAATTGTCTAATTTTAATGTTTCAATGTCTTTGTTTTTGTGTTTTGTCAGGGCTCCATTTAAACTAGCTCTGCTAAATTGGATGCCCCTGGATAAATAAATAAATAATAATAAAAAAAAAAAATTTAAACCTCAGACGACTTCATACAATACTGCACGAGGAACAATCCGGTATCTAGTTACACAACAATGCTGCAAAAGTAAAATTGACGAGACAATAATAGTCATTCATTGTGAAGCCTGCGATGTTACCATCATGTTTCTCACAGATCTCAGAATCAATCCAAATAAATAA
>JAHPZR010023418.1:35000-57500 GCA_019787425.1 Platygyra sinensis
TTAAGTGATTTGTTATATAGCAAAACAAAACAAAAGCAAATTTTGAAAAAACGCGCACAGATTAGAGCGACAACATCAGGCCATTCTCTGATCACATGCAACAGCGGTCAAACATTTCGCGGGTAACAGTGAACTGTTTCCATTTGACGTCATAGTTTTCGCGATGTTGCCCACTCATGGCATTTGTGTCGGCGGAAACAGTTTCATTGTTAGATGTCATGTGACCATGAACTAGCCAATGAATGGGTGCGCTGTAGCAGGAAAAACACCAGCTATATAACAACATGGAATATCCCATGAGTCTCTTGTATGGTCTTGACCTGCACACAAGCTTTTAGGCAAGTGTGAATACCAAAAGAAAATACAAGTGACAAGTGGAATGTTCCATGGTATATCACTCAATAGTTTTTATACCATGCCATAGAAAATACAGTGACCAAATTATTGCAGAAATAAGATCACAATGTATTCTGATCGGCTGTTTTTTTGTGTGGAATGGTATGTAAATTTTTTGAAGGTATTTGAAATTTAATACAACTACATGAAAAGACAATTGCTTCAAATCAATCATGTCTTTCTCTGAATTTCCGTAATAACGAAATGTTAGAATAATCTTGATTTCGCCATGTGTTCTTCTTTCTTACAGCTGCTGCCAGAGGGCGAGGAGGTCCACCCCGCGGGGGCAGAGGAGGCAATGTCTTCCAGAGAAGAAGATAGCTTGTAGTTTCGATGTAAAGTTAACAGAAACAGACTTGAAGCAATTTCCAGTGTACTACACATGTAAATACGACTTTTGTAAAGCATTCAAGTGGTGTTAAAAGCTGTTCTGAAACAAATTGCAATGAAACAACTTCAGCAATTTCTTGAAACACCTCAGACACCTTTTGTTTTAGTTTGCAGTGAATAGTGAATTAGTTCTTCAACAATTCTGTTCTCTATAGGGTATTAAGAATAAAAAGAGATAGTTTAGTTTTTTTAATTTCTTGTAATAATTCCTTGCATTTTGTAGTTTGTCTCGCATTGTGTTTGCTCTACACATATTACATTGTACATTGGTCCTAAACTCTTAACTTCTTTGTGTGATTTTAGTAAAGTAAAAATGTCTTGTAATAACATTTATGAAGCAGCTTACAATGTTTTCAAGTCTTTAATGCATACTTTTGTCTTACAGCATGGTTAACGAAACTTGTAATGACAGTGATGACATCTTGAATTTTTTCTAACTTTGCTCTAAATTCTTCAGACTTTCATCAAAAGAAGTGTAATGACATTTTGTAACCAGTAAGAAGAGTTAAGTTATTTCAGACTGCTAGGAGAGTAAAACTTTCATTTTAATAATATCAGGATCTGATTCTCAACTTGTGATGTGTTTTATTTTTACAATTTGGGGCATAAATTGTCTCTGAACTCTATCTCATCAAAAATGATTTTCTAATGCCCATTTTCTACCCTTTAATTAACAATTAGACTACGAGCCCGAGTTTTCTACGAGCAGATAGTCAACGAGGCACAGCCGAGTCGACTATGCGCCTCGTTGACTATCTGCTCGGCGAAAACGAGGGCGAGTAGTCTAATTGTTTTAGTATAAATTTACCGTAGTCTCATTGCATAAAAAGAACAAAAATGTCAAGTAACGCGTAGAAAAGAACTGTTTTATTATGTTACATCAGGTTCAAACGCGATGCGTGATGTGCACTGATGCGTAACTGTCGACTATCAGCAGATAGTCAACGGTAATATAGCCAATCAAATTCACGGAATCACAATAGACTACGATAAATTTATACTAATTTGTATAAGAAACTTTGAAGGAAGGAATAATATTTGGTAACTTGGTTAAATGGCCTGTGCTAGTAACTAGGGGTGGTGAATGATCCTTCAAAAACCGTGGTTATCACAATATATGTTGAACTTCACTTGTCTAGCAGTATTGGTCTCACAAGTTATGACTGAGAAAAGTTACAAATGTCTTCCAGGTTAGTCTTGCGTAAAAACTCGTCTCTTCTTGCAAATCTCGGATTTATTACTCGCCTATTACTCCTATTAATATCTTATTAGACAGGGCCAAACCTTGAATTTTCAATATTTGGCAAGCAAAATCTTGAGTTATCCGTCTTTTCAGGGTTGCTTTTTAATCCAAGGCTCGTGTTAATTGTCTTTGCAGGGCCTTACCTAGGATTTTTTGTCTGCGGGGGCAAACTCCACAAACCTTCACAGGGATCTCCCGTATACAGACAGGGTTTCTAGTCGGACGTTTTGTTTTCACCCCCATTAGTTTTTCTGGCGGAGGCAACTGCCCCCACCCCCCCCCCCCCACCCCCCGCTATGTACGGCCCTGCTTTGAAGACTAAGCAGGACCCTCTTGTCCCTTGATCACCACCGTTTTCGCTGATACGCGACTTTCCAAAACAAAACACCCGCGGAAACGTTTCCAAAATTTCCGTCAATCATACATGTTATCGACAGATCGGATCGAAATCCACTAATCACAACCCCATGACGTAAAGAAGGTCTGAAGGTCACGCTAGTGCCTGTGATTAGTGGATTTTGATCCGATCTGTCGCTAACACGCAAGGCTCACGGAAATTTTGGAAACGTTTCCACGGGTGTTTCGTTTTCCAAAGTCGCGTATCAACGAAAACGGTGGTAACTTCACGTTTTCTCCCATATTTGTTTGGTTTGCTAACAATCTAGTGTGCTAGTTTTCAGATAAGGTGGAGTGGGTGGCCAAGTCAGCAATCATTCTTGCACATTTTTGTCCAAGGGGAAAGGTGGAGTAATTTCTATGTGAAGCACCAACCCGCGGGACAAGGCCAGACCACAACACCAGGATTTCTGTGTCCTTTTCTTTGCGGTAAGTGTCTGGGTCCTTTAACGTCCCATGGTAACCATGTAACTGACTGAAGATTCTGGAGACGATGCCTACGGTTTATAGTCGCTATGCGAGAAGACTTTGGTTGAACGTCTAACCGTTTGCAGATGTAATTGCAAAGGCAGCAAATTTTCGTCAGACATTTTCAGACCCTGAGTGCTGGTCCGGTCTGGGGCTAGCTTAAACCCTGGGCCTCCCGCAGCCGTACAGCTAGCCAGGCGAAGGTATTATTAAAATCTTGTTACAGATGACGGTTCTTCTGAAGTGAGCCAAAAAAGTAAATAGACCCAACTATATAAAATTCAAAAATAGAGTCTTACTCAAAACGATGCTGACATGCGTATAAATAAAGTAAAGTCTGTAGCCAGGCCGGCCCTTATCCCAGTTTCTGTAGCATAAAGCGACAAGGACTATTTCTACTCCCTCTTCATAGGATGCTAGTCCATCGAAGGGTTATCCCCAGCATCAAGTTCGCCGGTACTTATGCACCGGGGTAGAGCTAGAGAGACACTGAAAGTAAAGTATCTTGCCCAAGCCAGAGAGACTCCAACACAATCGGTCTCCGGCCCCAGGACTCGAACCTGCGGCCCGTTTCTCGAAGCTCCCGGTAATTACCGGGCCCGTTAAGCTGTTTTGTTTTCCATTCCAGATGAGAGTGTCAAAAGCTTTGAATATTATACAGTAAAGTTGTTAGCTAAAGAAACAAAATCGATTTTATTACCGGGTCTTTCGAGAAACGTGCCCCGGGACCGCCCGAACCGGCGTCGACCTATCTTCCACTATTAAACTGGTCTAAACTGCATGCCTGGAAGAGGCAAGAGACGGGCACACTAGCCATGATGCCACTCGCCTCCCTGCAGACAAGCGTTCTCGTTGTTAAATTATCGAATTTAATATTTTGGTTTAAAAAGTGTCTAGCTTGATTTCGGAAGCCACCAATGTTTTTACCAAAATGAACGACGGCCAAAACTAAAAAGACACAAAAAGACGCTTGAGTACAACTGAAGCCTTTTACTTTTCTTCTTCCAAAAAGCACATAACCTTCATATTGCAAAATAGTTTGAACTGTGTGAAATCATGGAGATATCTTGAAAGAGTAAAGATAGCTTACAAGAGTAGTTTGTGTAGCTACGTACAATTGTTGTTGTCCAACCCATCCCAGCCTCCTGCCCAGCCCGGCTCTGACCCAGCAGTTTGCTGCTGACCAAATATCCAGGGGCTCGTGTACTCTGTCTAATACAAAATTAGTGTATTTACTGTAGTTACAAAGGAATGTAGTCAGTAAACCAGTCAGTTTTAATTCTTGACATTTTGTCTTTGAGATATCAGACATGAACCTGCCAAAATCTCAAATTTAATAACCAGCGTAGACTAAAGCGGACATTTTCTCTGTTGTTATATCAGGTTATATTTGTTATTGAGCAACATTGTCTCGCGGAAATTTGTTTTCAACGATAAATCGTCGAAAATTGAATTGATTACGTCAAGCAGTACAAGCAAACATTTTCTAACGTTTGACAGTAATTAAATATGCAAAGAAATTTTATTCATTTACTTTTCAGCGCCGGATTAAAACGACATGGATGTTGATCACGTATATAATCTGTCGGCTTTACCGCAGGACAAACTTGTGAAAACCTCTTGCTTGTAAAACGTTCATGGAATCAGTTCACCCCTCAACAATTGACAGACAACTGAACATTCTTGATTGAAACTGTTTTCACGTGCACCATCCAGGTTAGTTTTCATTTGTTTCGTCGACAAGATAAACTTGGTGTCCCATTTTTGGCGTAAATTTCGGAATCATTCAAACTGAAATTTTCAGTTGTTTAAAGTTTTTTTGCTTTTCATTCTGGTGGTTCCATGTTTTTTTTCTTGTTGCCTATCGGCTGACATTCGCCAGCTATAAAATGAATGTTTTACACTGGCTCAGTTGCGCCCAATGTTTGTTCAACAAGTTGCATGCATATTATGATGTCGTCGTTCGTAACAGAAATGCCACTTCTGTCCTGCAAGAGATTTACAGGCTCTCACTCCCGATTACTGCGGGAAAAAACTTTGACCTGTGTTAAAGTTCGTCCCGCGTTAGTCCCGTGTCCCGTTCCGGGGCCTTTTGGATTTGGCTAATTCAATGTGCTTGACTGCCGGCTAATACCTGATTAACAAATAACGTCAGGAGCCCATCAATGGGTAATGGGCTCCTGATAACTTTTATGACGATGGACCAATGTATTTCAAGCGTGTCATGTCAGAGTTCTTTCTGTATATTGAAAAAGGGCGGTCATCCTTAGTCGAATTCAGTATATTGGAGTTGCAACGATTATGAAGCATGCATGGCCTCACAAACTTGAACATGTGAATCGAACATTCTCTTACCTTGGACGATTAAACAGGAACAGGGACAAAGTTCATTGCATCGAGTTCCTGTACTGACTGCCATCACTTTACAGGAAGTCGTGGAACATCCGCCCACTCCAGGCGTCCCCTGGCTTGCAAAAAAGGCAAACAACAACAAGAAAAATTGTTGCTGTTTGTAGACTGACTGAAAGAGACTGTCTTTGTATTTCCTAGCTGTGAATAGGACTTTTTTTCTATTTGTGTTGTTGTTAAAAACAATGATACCTATGTAAAGATAAGTTGATTTATACAATAACAAAATCAATGCGCGCGCTCTGATTGGTCAATCAGCTATGGTTTATTGTGCCGGTAAACCCATGGAAAAATCGCGCGTCTTCTGAATTATTATATAAAAGTAATAGACCACAAGTTTCTATGGTTTATATGCTGATAAACCACTTGGGATGTTGGTAGAACACTCGAAGAATTCGTAAATCACTCGCCTGCGGCTCGTGATTAACAAATTCTTCTCGTGTTCTACCAACATCCCGCGTGGTTTATCAGGCTATAAACCATAGAAACTTGTGGTCTATTGCTTAAATATACTTTGCCCAGTCAACAACTCTATACAGCATGCACAAAAAGTTTTTGTAAAATCGCTTGTACGATGTGTAAAATAACACCACGTTCTGAAGTTCGGGGTTTGAAGCCTGAGAGTCAGTTTTGATTGTTTGTTACTTTGTTTGCAGTGTCTGTGTTTCCCCACAAACACACCGCCTTTCTTTGTCTCAAGCTTGTCTAGCTAGGTGGGACACCGGCCAACTAGTCGTAACAGGATTCTCTACTGACATCAATTATCCCTCCTGTATTGGACGATCGGGTGTTTTTTTTCAGCTATTTCTCTAACTTGCAAACATTTGAGGGAGTATGTTAGATGAAGAGAATATGGAGGGTAGGGTAGTTTATCCCTCATATTGGGCTGATTCTCAGGGTAATTCATCAATTTATTTTTAGAACGGATGATCTATATAGTTTTTCAGTTGCACGTGGCACAAATGTAGGATGAAATTGTAGGTTGAGCCCCTTCGGCCGTCTTCGTCAGTAATATTCTCAGAATTGGCTATTTCTAGACCTTGCTGGGATTTCCGAAATAACCATTGAAGCAAAGCAAAGCAGCAGAATTGCAGTACCTGCTAACTTTCCAAGTTTCAAAGAGAACATGTCAGTTACGTATGACATGCCTTATTCAAAATGTAAAAGAAAGAATTCTTTTAATAAAAGAAAAATCTTTGCGCCCAACGTGGGGCTCGAACCCACGACCCTGAGATTAAGAGTCTCATGCTCTACCGACTGAGCTAGCCGGGCACGCATAGAAGTGATAGAATAACCTAAATCTAGTAATCGTTCAAAACTTTATGTAAATGTTCTTCACGGACACTTCAAAATGCTAAGAAGCGACCGGGATTTTGTTAACAAGAGCACACTGCTACGCTACTCCAGAAAACGGCAGTCGTGATAGAGCGCTGCTAGATTTATACTAAAACTCGATTCCTCAGGTTAAGTGCATTTTGTTCAAATTTTCCATCAAGGGATATTATTGAAAAGCTGCTGTTGATTAGTTTTGGCGGTTGCAGCACCATAGTCGAGCAATTTCTATTTTCTTTCCCTCGGATATAGAGCAACTAACTTAAGAATGTGCATTCAACTGAGTTCAACTGTAGAAAGTTTTCAATCGACATTCTTCAACATTTAGCAATATAATGAACTCCTTAGAGCAATTGCAAATCTTTTTCTATTTTCCAAAGAAAACCGACCTCTCTTTTTAGCAACTAGACTCAAAGAGCCACAATAATTGAAAAAAATACTTGTTCCTGATATAGTTTTCGATTAAAGACAACAAGCCCTTAAATGTTCTATGCCATCATGTGGAGTCGATAGAAAGTGGCCATCTCCATACGTACTAGGACAGCTTTTAAGACCTCTAATCGTCTTTTGATTTGTTAGGGCCCGGAAAATCAGGTGATGTACAAATGCAGCCGATTCAGAGAGGTGGCATATGCGACCTACCTTTAAATATTGCTCGATTCTTTCAGATTATATGAACTGAAATATTACAGTTAATCAGTCTTGATTTCTCGAACCCTCAAGGGAAACTGAAAAATTAAGGCTGGAGTTATCGGGAGTTCGAGTTATCAGGAATTGAGACCAAATGATAGGAAATAAGGAAAAAAACCGGCGCCGTGTTTACTGTATTTCTATTCATAAAGTGTACATTTTAATCAAATTTACTAGCAATACCAAAGAAGTCGAAAAAGATGAAAAAAAAACTGAACATATCTAAATTGTGTGTTAATCAGAATGTAACGTAACGAGAAACAATTAAAGCAAATTAAAGAAGCAGCAGAAATACTGTAACTGCTAACTTTGCAGGTTTCTGAGAAAACAAGTTGGCCTACCGTTCATGCGATTTAATTTGGCGAGACTGACTGACGGTTTCAAAGAGCCTTCAAAGTTTTGCACTACAGTACTGCTTGCGTTCATCAGTTGTCACGTATTGACAACCACAGTTTGAGTTATTGAGGGTAAAATTGTATAGAAAATAACCCGGCTTAAGGGAAACGCAAATTGCTTCGAGTTAGCGAGAGGTTCGAGGAGTTATGGAGGATTCGAGTTACCGATATGACGGAAATCCAGTGGAAAACGATTTTGGTTCGAGTTGGCCGGAGGTTTGAGTTATCGGGAGTCGACTGCATAGTTATTGTTGTTACCTAAATTGTTTACTTTTCCTGAAACTACTTTAAGAAAAACGTAAAACTTTGGCAGCAGTTATCTTATGGGGCGCTCATAAAAAAAACGTCTGAAATGCGTGCAATACTTCAAGACACTCAAGATAGCTGACAACTGACATGGAAACAAAACAGACGTATTGGTCGTGTTCCAAGATAAATAAGGCTATTTTCTGCACTCTCTTAGTGAGCCGATACCACTTCCCAAACTGGTTTTGCATCTTTAAAGGAGATTGTCACAGCCGTAAGTAACAAAGTAGAAAACTTACTTATGTTTCGTACTTGCCAGTGACTAGCTCTAAAGAGCATGTCATGGGTTTTGTCTTTCTAGTTTCCAGGCCTGGAATTCACTACCCTCAATCCGAGTTGAATTGACCGTACCAATGTTGGCCTGAGAAAAACCATGTAGACCTGAACCGAAGTTTGAAACGTACCTTTGAACGCTGGTAAATGTTTTAGTTAGTGTGTGAATCCATTCCTCTCGTCGACGAATGTTCGAATTCTCCCAAACAGCTTAAGCTCATTCTCAAAAATGTATCCGAAAACTTTTTAGACTTTTTATCAAACTATGTTTGCGTGTCTTTGATATATTTTCCCTTAAAAACAGATTTCGATTTAGATGAGGACAATATTATATCTTCTTGTTGTTCGGTCCTCTGTAGTGGACCCTTACGTTTTGAAGAGATTTAAGTCTTGTAGCATTAGTCTTATATCACCTGTAATCCTTGAAATGAAGAATCACTTCAAATATATGCATCAACCATTCTGGAATGGAAGATTTCTCTCAGTGATATAAGCCCCCTCTAAAATACCAAGAATATTTTTTTGTTAATAATAAATCAAATTAAACACAGGACTACGGATTTTCATTGGAATCCTACTGAAGTTAGAAGTTCAATAATTCCTTGTATATGTAAGTATTTCTAGCAAAAGTAGATACTATAGTTATGACAAATACGTTTAAACGTGCCCGGTTAGCTCAGTCGGTAGAGCATGAGGCTCTTAATCTCTGGGTCGTGGGTTCGAGCCCCATGTTAGGTGACCTGTTTCAAAGCACTCTCTGGTTGTAACACTGACTTTCATTAAGCATCTTTTTTAAAGTCCAATTTGTTGCGAAGGTTTTCTTCTGAAAGTCTCTCGTTTCGCACATAAGTCAAAACTACACTGTAATATCCGTGACTATATCAGGGGAAACGTTTTGCAAGAAAATAACTTGGGCAAGGCTATATGGGATAAACATTTTCAAAGCTCGTGTCCAACACAGACAGTTGGGATACTCAGAAATTGCAGAAGAACGTTTTGTTTTGTATACTCTAAAAAGTGAAAGCTCGATATAGCACATGAGTTAATGGGCATAAGTGCATGGTCTAATCAAAAGAGAAAATAATGGCGCCCAACGTGGGGCTCGAACCCACGACCCTGAGATTAAGAGTCTCATGCTCTACCGACTGAGCTAGCCGGGCAGTGTTCTCAAAGCTACATTTAATCAGCTTGGAAAATAAAACCCTTGTTGTGCTAAACATGGACAGTAAGTAATTTATATTCACATAACAGCAGCGTCACTGCTTTCCGGCTAGTGAAGCATAATCTATGGCGTTGGAAAATTTGGAAAAGGCATAAAGTGAGCTGTATGGAGAGAAGGGAACTGTCCAAGTCACTGAGGATGAGGTGGGTGGGGAAACATGCTTTACTGGGCCGACGCGAAGAATAAATCTACAAGAAGACCAAGATTCGCGTTCTGGGAATCTCTCTCGGGACCACATTAACCAAGTATGAGCTACCGACTCATCATCATCATCATCAATCTTTATTTATCCACGAGATCATATCACTTTACATGGTCTTCCTACGAATCGTGTTTAAAACTATACTAAAATACTCTAAGGAACTATAATGTTAAAAATACAAAAACTTACATTATGAATGATAAGACTTAAAATGAGTCAAGGTGTATTAGAAAAAATCTTTCCCATCAACTGAAGTTTTAAAAACATTTAAGCTAGCCGGGCACGTTGAATTTTGTGTTTTGGTGTTTGTAAGATTATTATTGCTTTACCATCTACTTCTGATCGCTAGGACACCTGGGAGGAGTGAGTTGATAAGTCAGCTGACCAAACAAGAACTACTCGTCATTTAGAGACAAGCTGTTTAAGCAACGTTGCGTTCGACGCACTCTCGTGTTCATTCTTCGCGATCATTTTGTGCACGAGTCATGCAGTAACATCTCTTGAATTAAGAAAAGCGTCTTTCTCTATACGCATGCAAAAGTTTTTATTGGCGCGGCTAGAGGAGAAAAGATTTAGAGTCAGAAGATTACAATCGCATGGTCAGTATTTTTATATTACGTGAATACTTATTTTGATTCTTGTATTTGCCACCATTTTATGCATATGGTGCCCGGCTAGCTCAGTCGGTAGAGCATGAGACTCTTAATCTCAGGGTCGTGGGTTCGAGCCCCACGTTGGGCGCTAATTGCTTTTGCTGGAATTTTCTTTAAAGCTGGGTTTTCGACAGCAAAATACATCAAGAATAGAGAAAATTAGGCAAATCACTTGAATTACCGGTTAAGTGGCAGGTTTTTTTTTTTTAAGAAAAAGTTATTTCATTTTATATACGCTTGTGAAATTTTCTATTGGCCAGAGTAGTACACAGGGTCGGCAGGGTTTTTGGGTATACGGTATACAAGGGCTTTTTAAATCGGGTATACGGTATATTGCTGTTAAATACGGGTATTCGGTATATCACTTTCTTTGAATTGTTCGCTTCTAGTTTTTCTCCTTATAACACAATACGAAATGCCCTTCATAAACAAGAGTGAAGCGACTAAAAGGTCGAAAGACCCTAAAATAAACGGCAAATGTACAAATACCGAACCGTAGGAGTCGTGTTTGGCTTGCCTATTTTATTTACCATCACTGCGATAATTGTTGTGACGGAGCCCCGTTCTACATCGTGCGAGACATACCAGCACTCAACCAACTTCAAGGAGCACAAAGCAAAAGTTACGCACTCAACATAAAGCATCAACTGCATTTTAAGAAGGGGTTTGCAAAACAAACATGTGCGTTTATATCAAGTTAGCTCCATACTGTAGATCAGCCATCGAGTGCATCAGAAATCTAGAAAAATGCCGTCAAAGAAACACAAAATAACGAGGTCGAGCTTCAAAAAAGTATTTATCTCAAAGTACATTACGCCATTGACTAGCTGTTATAGCCAATAGAAGTCAGGGATTTTCGATCCGCAACAAGGGTTATAAACACACCACGAGAAGTCTATGCCAAGCCGCAGTATGTCTAACATTTTCACTTATGTACGAGTTGCGCTAGCAACTTCAGACGTACAGAGTATTTTAGAAATACCGGCAACTGATGAGATCCACATGGAGGATCGAAACCATTGTCTTGCCTGAACTAAGCCGAACAATGGCATACACAACACGCAACACGGTCAACAGACTTGCGCGTAAACAGCTATATTTGAATCCTGTGGTACCAGAACGATCAAAGGAGGAATAAACCTATACATCAAGCTCCAAAAACATAAGCTCGATCAGATAGCTGCAAGAAACATAAGAATTTCTCTAGACAAGCGTTACCTTTCTCGAAGCAAAGCTACGACATCTCCGAAGAAAAACCCCATACGAAGGCAAATATATGATACCCGTAACAAGAATCTATCTACTGTACTTGCAAACAGTTCTAATCATAACCGGGCCCGGCGTCACAATTTAGTGTATGTTTGCAACTCATTCACAGTAAACGTCCCTCAAAAGCAAATACTTGGAGACTTAAAAACATATCTTGCAATAGAAATGAGCCAATACATCGCTTCCATTAATTTTGGGTATTTTGGCGAATTTTTTTTCGGGTATGCTGGTATACCACTATCCCCCTTGGCAGACCCTGAGTACAGGGGTGAGGATTAAAAGTCAGCAGTATGTTTTTATGACATGAATGGTTATTTTGATTCTTGTGTTTGCCACCGTTTTATGCATATGGTGCCCGGCTAGCTCAGTCGGTAGAGCATGAGACTCTTAATCTCAGGGTCGTGGGTTCGAGCCCCACGTTGGGCGCTGGCTTATTTTTGTGACTTGTTTCAAAGTACTCTCTGTCTGTAGCACTGCCTTACATCGAATGTTTATTTTTTAAAATCCAATTTGGTGTGAAGGTTTTCCTCTGAATACTTCTTTGAGACCGAAGTCAAAACAAACATCAGTTATTATTTTAGTGAAAACGTTTTGAACCAAAAATAACTTGAAAAAAGCTATGTGGGCTAAACAGTTTCATAGGTGGCCAGTCTAACACAGACTGCTGGTTTACTCCCAAATAATTGGGGAGTATTTTCTGTTTCGTATATTCTAAACCTATCAGAATCCAATTCTATTTTATTGATATGGCACATGAGTTAATGGGTACAAGTGGTCCAATCAAAAGAGAAAATAATGGCGCCCAACGTGGGGCTCGAACCCACGACCCTAAGATTAAGAGTCTCATGCTCTAATTTAATCTTCGAAAACAAACCCTGCATGGTGAGAAGGGAACAGCCCGCGTCGCTGAGGGTGAATTGGGTGGGGAAACATGCTTTACTTATCCGTCGAGAAGAATAAATCAACAAAAAGAGCGAGATTTGTGTTCTCGGAATCTTTCACGGGGCCACGTTAACCAACTGGCTGTTTGCTGCAAGTGTACGCAGCTATCCGAGTTTATCTCGAAAATTCACCAAAATGGAATGACCGCCTGACACATATCAACCAGTAATGTTAACTTAATAGAATACGAAATTTGTCTTCTGCTTTCTTCACCAAAGACATCATTTTAATTATATAACATGTTGTGTAATTCTTAAGCCTGGGTAGGACGAATTGAGAATCTTTGGTTTACTTGCTGCAAAAAAATTGTTTTCATGATTACGTGACCTCTTATTTTAATTCGTGTATATTTAACGCATCTGTATATTGTGCCCGGCTAGCTCAGTCGGTAGAGCATGAGACTCTTAATCTCAGGGTCGTGGGTTCGAGCCCCACGTTGGGCGCTGATTAATTTTGCTGGAATTTTTGTTAAACCTTGTTTTTTGCGACAGCAAAGTACATTACAACAGGAAAGATTAGAAAAATCACTTGAGTTACCGATTCAGTGGCAGGTATGTTGAAAAAAAATCATTTCATTTTATATACGCCTGTAAAAATTCCCATTGGTCAGAGTAATAAAGCGGTGAAGATTAAGATTCAGCAGTATGTCATCGGCATGGATGATTATTTTTATTCTTGTATTTGCCATCAGTCTTAAATTTAAATTAGCCCCACATTGGGCGCTGGCTTATTTTTGTGACTTGTTTCAAAGCACTTTCTGTTTGTAGCACTGCCTTGCATTCAATCTCTTTTTAAAATCCAATTTGGTGTGAAGGTTTTTCTCTACATGTTTCTTTGGCACAGATGTTAAAGCCAAAATCAATTATGATATTATGTTAGGAAAAACGCTTTGCACCAAAAATAACCTGGAAAAAGCTATGTAAGCTAAACAGTTTCAAAGATAAATTTCGCTGGGTACTTAGTAGTTTGAGAAGTATATTTTAGTTTTGTATAGTGTAAAGGTATCAGAATCCACTTCTGTTTTATTGGGGACATGAGCCCATATGACACATAAATTAATGAGCACAAGCATTCTAATCAAAAGAGAACATAATGGCGCTCAACGTAAGGCTCGAACCCCGACCCTGAGATTAAGAGTCTCATGCTCAACCGACTGAACCAGCCGGGCACATTGTAATTATTCTTACTAACTGTAAGTACAGTGTAAGCTGTCTACTCTTTGTCTGTTGTGGTGGTTTCCTTTGTTGTCAAAGTAGAACTCAAGTTTTGAAAACAAAATCCCTGTTGTTCGGAATTTAAAGAGTGCCGCGTAAGGAATTTGCATTGGGATAATAGGTACGTCACTCTTCGCCTAACGAGGCATAAAGTTATTGCGTGTAAAAAGTTTTGCAAGGGACATAAAGTGCTCTGGAGAGAAGAGACTTGGAAGCTGAAGGGAAGATGGGTGAGGTAACCTGCTTTCACCGTCGAGTAGACTGGAGTAGATAAAACTTAAGAGAAGAACGAGATTTGCCTGCAACTGGCGAATAATACAATGATGTTCTGGGAATCTCTCATTGGTCCAAAATAACCAATTGGGTGCATGTTTGCTGCAAGAGCTCGTAGTTATCCGATTTAATTAATAGTCATGCAAACAAATGGCCGTCTGACACATATCAATCAGGAGCGTACATAGAAGTAGCCTGCGTAGCTGGCGGGATTTCGCGCGCGAGTGCATTTGTTTTGGTTGCGAAGCCGTGAACGCGAGTGGCGAAGCCGTGAGAGGATTGGTGAAGAGTCGAGTTGAATTCCCGCCTGCCCAAATTCGTGGGGTTTTTTGAATTATGCGTTCACCAGTGCACGCGAATTTCGGATTGGCTGAGAGCACTGAAACGTCAATCAAATGTTAATCTATACCTCTCATCTTTCCCAGGGGAAAAGGTTTGTTTTCATACACAAATTTGCAATGGAGAATGCGAAGAAATGCATAGAGGAAGCTTTGGATTCTCTGAATATCCGTGGGGAAAGGAGAAAAATTATACTGAAGGAAGAACAGGAGAGAGATTTCGGGGAATGATGTGTAAAATGGGGTTAACTAACCTACACGACTTCTACGGTTCGTGACATTTGTACATTTGCCGTTCTCTGTTGGATCACTCGACCTTTTTGTCGCTTCACTCGTGTTTATGAAGGGCACTTCATGTAATGTTACAAGGAGGAATTTAAATTAGAGTAGAGCAGAGCCGTAGATCGTGCTATGGCAAATTTTAAGAGGTCATAGGACTGCATGATTTCCGCTGTTGTATAGCATGTCGCTTCGCCGAGTTTGACACCTCTGTAATTTGCAATGTGTTAGTGTATTGTTTTGGCTCATTTCTTTTGCAACATATGTTTTTTAATCTCCAAGCATTTGCTTTTGAGGGACAAGATATGACGTTTTCTGTGAACGTGTTGCTTACTTGCATTCTATATTGTGACGCCGGGCCCGGCTGTGATTAGAACTGTTTGCCTTCGTAAGGTTTTCATCGGAGCCGCCATGGCTTTTACTTCGAGAAAGCTATACGCTTGTCTAGAGAAATTTTTATGTTTCTTGCCGCTATCTGATCGAGCTTATGTTTCTGGCGCTCGATGTATAGGTTTATTCCTCCTTTGATCGCTCTGGTACCACAGGATTCAAATATAGCTCTTCACACGCAAGTCTGTTGACTGTTTGCGTGATTCGGCTTAGTTTCATGTTTCATGTTACACTTCGTTCTCTGATTGGCTTATTTAATTGATCCATCAAAAGTGCTAAAAGTGGGCGGCAAGCAAAAACCATACCAAATGTGGCAGGCGGGAATTTCACTCGCGGCTTCGCCGCTCGCGAATTCCTCGCGGGCTTCGCCCGCGATGGAATATGGCGCTCCGCCGCTCGCCCGCTCACGCATCCCGCCAGCTACGCAGGCTAACATAGAAGAAGTTTTAAAGAAGAGAAATTCTTCTTTACTATTTCTTTAGGTATCATTTTGATTGTATAACACGTTACTTGAATTCTGAACCTGGGTGGAACGAGTTGGAAATCTTCGATTAATTCAGCTGCAGAAGTAATTATGTTGTTTGCATGCTTGCATGTAAAACCTACTTTGCAGAATGTTGTAATTGGAGGTTGCAGCCACAGCATGACTGTTTATTCAGTTCTCAGTTTTTTAGGTCAATCAAAAGAAAGGTCTCTTAAACAAATGAAAAATATTTGCGCCCAACGTGTAGCCTGCGTTGCAGCCGGACGTGTCACGAAATCCACTGCGGTTTGTCTGTGTTCGACGCAGGCTACAACGTGGGGCTCGAACCCACGACCCTGAAATAAAGAGTCTCATCTCTACCGACTGAGCCTAGCCGGGCACGTGCATATTTTATGTTGGTGTTTGTAAGATAACTATTGCTCTACCATCTACTTCTGATCGCTACGACGCTGGGAAGAGTGAGTTTATACTTGACAAAATAAGAACTCAGTCGTCATTTAGAGACGTGCTGTTTAAGCCTCGCTGCGATCGACGAACTCTCGTGTTCATTTTTCGCGATCATTTTGTACACGACGAGTTAGACAGTAACATCCTTGAGTTTAAAAAGTACAATTCTTCCTTTATACGTATGCAAAAGCTTTTATTCACCAGACGAGTAAAGGTTTAGAGTCAGAAAATAACAATCGCATGATCAGTATTTTTTTAATACGTGAATACTATTTTGATTCTTGTCTTTGCCACACTCTTACGCAGCGGTGCCCGGCTAGCTCAGTCGGTAGAGCATGAGACTCTTAATCTCAGGGTCGTGGGTTCGAACCCCACGTTGGGCGCTAATTAGTTTTGTTGGAATTTTTGTTAAAACGGTTTTTCGACAGCAAAATACATCAACAACAGGAAACATTAAACAAATCACTGAATTACCGATTAAGGGCAGGTTTTTGGAAAAAAAAAACCATTTCATTTAATCAGAGTACGTTTGTAAAATTTTCCATTGCCTAGATTAGTACAGGGGTGAAGATAAAGAGTCAGCAGTATGTTTTTATGACATGAATGCATTACTTTCATTCTTTATTTGCCACCATCTTAAATTTAAATTATAAGTAAAAGCTTATCGTGCCCGGCTAGCTCAGTCGGTAAAGCATGAGACTCTTAATCTCTGGGTCGGGGTTCGAGCCCCACGTTGGGCGCCATTATTTTCTCTTTTGATTAGACCATGCACTTATGCCCATTAACTATGTGCCATATCGAGCTTTCACTTGTTTAGAGTATACAAAACAAACGTTCTTCTGCAATTTCTGAGTATCCCAACTGTCTGTGTTAGACACGAGCTTTGAAAATGTTTATCCCATATAGCCTCAGGGTCGTTAGTTCGAGCCCCAAGTTGGGCGGTCCATTGTTGTTATGACTTATTACAAAGCACTCTCTGTTTTTAACAATGCCTTGCATTCAATCTGATTTTCATAAGTCAATTTGATGTGAATGTTTCTTCGGCACAGAAGTCAAAATTTAAATCATTACTATTTTAGGGAAAACGTGTTGCATCAAAAATAACTCGGGAAAAGCTATGTTAGCCTGCGTAGCTGGCGGGATGCGTAGCGGGGCGAAGCCCGCGATGGATTCCGCGAGCGGCGAAGCCGCGAGTGGAAATTCTCGCCGTGCCACATTTGGTATGGTTTTTGCTTGCCGCCCACTTTTAGCACTTTTGATGGATCAATTAAATAAGCCAATCAGAGAACGAAGTGTAACATGAAACATGGAAACTAAGCCGAACAATAGCCTGCGTGGCAGGCGTCCGAAGGGAGGGAAAGAGAAAGACGAGCGCATGAAGTGCGAGAACAGACGCGTAGATCGCTCATTTTGACTTTCCTCACTCCCTTTCTACGGCCTGCCCACGCAGGCTAGCCGAACAAGACATATACAACACGCGAAACCAGTCAACAGACTTGCGTGTAAAGAGCTACATTTGAATCCTGTGGTAGCAGAGCGATCAAAGGAGGAATAACCCTATACATTGAGCGCCAGAAACATAAGCTCGATCAGATAGCGGCAAGAAACATAAAAATTCTCTAGACAAGCGTATAGCTTTCTCGAAGTAAAGCCATGGCGGCTCCGAAAAACAGTTCTAATCACAGCCGGGCCCGGCGACACAATATAGAACGAAAGTAAGCAACACGTTCACATAAAACGTCATATCGTGTCCCTCAAAAGCAAATGCTTGGAGATTTAAAAACATATGTTGCGAAAGAAATGAGCCAAAAAACACATGGCAAATTACAGAGGTGTCAAACTCGGCGAAGCGACATGTATACAACAGCGGAAATCATGCAGCCCTATGACCTGTTACAATTTGCCATAGCAAGATCTACGGCTTTACTCTTCTTTAAATTCCTCCTTATAACACAACATGAAGTGCCCTTCATAAACACGAGTGAAGCGACAAAAAGGCGAGTGACCCAACAGAAAACCGGCAAATGTCACGAACCGTAAAAGTCGTGTAGGTTTAGTCAACATCATTCCCCGAAATCAACTCTTTAACGGCTCTCTCCTGGTTTTTCCTTCAGTATAATTTTTCTGCTTTCCCTGCGGATATTCAGAGAATCCAAAGCTTCCTTTATGCCGTGATTTCTTCGCATTCTCCATTGAAACTTGTGTATGAAAACAAACCATGAGAGGTATCGATTACCATTTGATTGACGTGTCAATGCTCTCAGCCAATCCGAAATTCGCGAACGCATAATTCAAAAAACCCCCAGGCGGGAATTCAACTCGACTCTTCACCAATCCTCTCACGGCTTCGCCACTCGCGTCCTCGGCTTCCCAACTCTGGCAACCAAAACAAATGCACTCGCGCGCGAAATCCCGCCAGCTACGCAGGCTAAAGCTATGTGGGCAAAACAGCTTTATAGCTGGTATCTGACACAGATTGCTGGGCTACTCAGTAGTTGCAGAAGTATTTTTTATTTGGTATACTCTAAAGATCATAAGGATCAGTTATTTAAGTCAGTTTAAAAGAATTACTCTTTTTAAAAGCAAACAAAAATATTTGCGCCCAACGTGGGGCTCGAACCCACGACCCTGAGATTAAGAGTCTCATGCTCTACCGACTGCGCTAGCCGGGCACGTTGAATTTGTTGTTTTGTTGTTTGTAAGATTACTATTGCTCTACCATCTACTTCTGATCGCTACGACGCCTGGGAGGAGTGAGTTGATAAGTTTGACAAAGCAAGAACTCCCGGTCATTCGTCATTTAGAGACGAGCTGTTTGAGCTTCGCTGTGATCGACGCACTCGAGTCATTTCAGTTGCGATCATTTTGTACAGTACGAGTTATGCAGTATTAAAAAGAGCATCTTCTTTTATACGGATGCAAAAGATTTAATGATCAGAGGAGTAAAGCTTTAGAGTCAGAACATTACAATCGCATGGCCAGCATTTTTTATTACGAAAGTACTTTTATAACATATCTAAAACAAAGCGCGCGCTCTGATTGGTTAATTCAGCGTCTACTATTTGCCCATGGGTGTAATGCTGCTGACGTACTCGATAACTAAAGCAAAGCGCGCGCTTCGTGATGTAGCCTAATAAAAAAGACTTCTGTTGTTCAGTTGTCTCAATGTTATGTTATAAAACAAATGGTAAACGCCGTAGCGTGCACTATTGAGTTATGGATGCACTTGGTAGGTTTGCTAAGCACGCAAGAAGCTTGAGTGGCACTCGGCTATCGCCTCAAGCGACTCTTACGCTTCTTTCGTGCTGAGTAAGAAAAAACCCACATCTTTCTTTATACGCATGCAAGAGTTTTTTATTCGCCAGAGGAGTAAAAGGTTTAGAGTCAGAAAATTACAATCGCATGGCCAGTATTTTTATGCTACCTGAATACTTATTGATTCTTGTATTTTCCACATTTTATTCATATGGTGCCCGGCTAGCTTAGTCGGTAGAGCACGAGACTCTTAACTCGGGGTCGTTTGGTTCGAGCCCCACGTTGGGCGCTGATTACTTTTGCTAGAATTTTTGTTAAAGCTGGTTTTCCGACAGCAGAATACATCAACAACAGGAAAGATTAGACAAATCACTTGAATTTTGAGGGTTTTTTTTTTGAAAAAAAAAAAAAGACCAATCATTTCATTTACTATAGCATGCGAATCTCTTTACGGTGGCCAATTCCCATTATTAACCCAGTTGATAAAACTAAATTATTTCTATTAACATACGCTTCACTAAAATTTTCTATTGACCAGAGTAGTACAGGGGTGAAGATTAAGAGTCAGCAGTATGTTTTTATGACATGAATGTTTATTTTGATCTTGTATTTGCCACCGGTTTTAAATTTAAATTATCAGGCAGTGAAGTGGATCGTGCGCGGCTAGCTCAGTCGGTAGAGCATGAGACTCTTAATCTCAGGGTCGTGGGTTCGAGCCCCACGTTGGGCGCTGGCTTATTTTTGTGACTTCTTTCAAAGCACTTCTGTTTGTAGCACTGCCTTGCACTTAATCTCTTTTTAAAATCCAATTTGGTGTGAAGGTTTTTTTCCTTGGCACAAGAAGTCAAAAGTAAATCACTTACTATTTCGGAGAAAACGTTTTGCAACAAAAATAACTGGAAAAAGTTATGTAAGCTAACAGTTTCATAGCTGGCCAGTCTAACACAGACAGCTGGGGTACTCAGTACTTTGAGAAGTATTTTTTGTTTTGTATACTCTGAACCTATCAGAATCCACTTCTGTTTTATTGATATGACATATGAGTTAATGTGCATAAGTGGTCCAATCAAAAGAGAAAATAATAGCGCCCAACGTGGGGCTCGAACCCACGACCCTGAGATTAGAGTCTCATGCTCTACCGACTGAGCTAGCCGGGCACGTTGAACCTGAATTTTTGTTGTTTGTAAGATTACTATTGCTCTACCATCTACTTCTGAATCGCTACGAAACCTGGGAGGAGTGAGTTGATAAGTTTGACCAACAAGATTTCACTCGTCGTTTAGAGACGTTCTGTATAAGCCTAACATGAGACTCTTAATCTTAGGGTCGTGGGTTCGAGCTTCACGTTGGGCGCTGATTACTTTGCTGGAATTTTGGTTAAAGGTGAAGATTGCTACCAGGTTTTGAATTCAAATTATAAGTGAAAGCACATGGTGCCCGGCTAGCTCATCGGTAGAGCATGAGACTCTTAATCTCAGGATCGAAGGTTCGAGCCCCACGTACGTTGGGCGCTTGCACATTTTTGTGACTTGTTTCAAAGCAGTCTCTGTTTGCGTCTCTTGCGTTGAATCTCTGTTTTTTTTAAAAATCCAATTTGGTGTGAAGATTTTTTTTCAAAGTTACTTTGGCACAGGAGTCAAAACTATATCGGTGACTCTACAAGGGAAAACGTTTTTCATTTAAAAGAATTTGAAGCTATAATTATGGGTTGAACAGTTTATAGCTGGTGTCTCCGTAACAAAGACCGTTGGGGTACTCAGTAGTTGGAGACGTCTTTTGTTCTATTTATACCATAAAACGTCATGCTCGCCTTCTGTTTTATCGATGTAACAAATGTCTGAAATCCGTTTGGTAAGTGATAAGGTCAAGTCAATGGACATAAATTGTCTATCGAAAGGGAAAATAATGGTGCGCAACGTGGGACTCGAATCCACTACCCTGATATTTAAGTCACATGCTCTACCGACAGCTCTTGCCAGGCACGTTGTAATTATTCTTAGTAACTTTAAGTACAGTGTAAGCTGTGTACTCTTTCTCTCATGTGGTGGTTTCCTTTGTTGTCAAAGTAGAACTCAAGCTTTGAAAACAAAATCCCTGTTGTTCGGAACATAAAGAGTACGTAAGGAATTTGCATTGGGATAATAGGTCCGTCACTCTTCGCCTTACGAAGCATAAAGTTATTGCGTGAGAAAAATTTTGCAAACGATATAAAATGCTCTGGAGAGAAGAGATTAGCAGCGTCGCTGAAGTGAAGATGGGTGGGGTAACCTGCTTTCACCGTCGAGTAGACTGGAGTAGAGTAAGCTTACGAGAAGAACGAGATTTGCCTGCAACTGGCGAATAATACAATGATGTTCTGGTAATCTCTCATGGGGCCAAAATAACCAATTGGTGTGTTTGCAGCAAGAGCTCGTAGTTATCCGATTTAATGATAGTCATGCAAACAAATGACCGTCTGACATTGACATATTAACCAGGAGCGTACATAACGGAAGTTTTAAAGAAGAGAAATTCGTCTTATTATTTCTTCAGGTATCCTTTTGATTGTATAACATGTTACTAAATTCTTAGCCTTGTGGAACGAGTAGGAAATCTTCGATTAATTCGGCTGCAGAAGTAATTATGTTGTTTGCATGCTTTGTACACCTACTTTGCAGAATGTTCTAATTGGAGGTTGCAGCCACAGCATGACATGTTTTATTCCAGTTTCTCAGTTTTTTAAGTCAATCAAAACAAATGTATTTTAAACAAAGAGAAAATAATAGCGCCCAACGTGGGGCCTCGAACCCACGACCCTGAGATTAAGAGTCTCATGCTCTACCGACTGAGCTAGCCGGGCAGGTTGACTTGTTGTTTTGGTGTTTGTACGATTAGTATTGCTCCACCATCTACTACTGATCGCTACGACGCCTGGGAGGAGTGAGTTGATAAGTTTGACCAAACAAGAACTCACTCGTCATTACGAGACGCGCTGTATAAGCTTCGCTGTGATCGACGGAACTCTTCGTGGTCTTGTTGTGGAAGTACTTTGGGCATGATGAACCCTTTAGCTTTGCAGAAAAGATTTGCATAAAGCTCTTGAGTTATACAGTGGACATCCAGTTTAAGTCGCATATTGAAGTGCAAATAATTTCTGCTTATTTGCAAGTCTTCAAAATAACAGAAATGGCGTTTTTTCTTGGGGAAATATCTTTTTTTCGTTCCTTTCAAAATACAGAAGAATGGCGTTTTTCT
>JAHPZR010023418.1:62500-82500 GCA_019787425.1 Platygyra sinensis
ACACCCAATTGGTTATTTTGGCCCCATGAGAGATTACCAGAACATCATTTTATTATTCGCCAGTTGCAGGCAAATCTCGTTCTTCTCGTAAGCTTACTCTACTCCAGTCTACTCGACGGTGAAAGCAGGTTACCCCACCCATCTTCACTTCAGCGACGCTGCTAAATCTCTTCTCTCCAGAGCATTTTATATCGTTTGCAAAATTTTTCTCACGCAATAACTTTATGCTTCGTAAGGCGAAGAGTGACGGACCTATTATCCCAATGCAAATTCCTTACGTACTCTTTATGTTCCGAACAACAGGGATTTTGTTTTCAAAGCTTGAGTTCTACTTTGACAACAAAGGAAACCACCACATGAGATAAAGAGTACACAGCTTACACTGTACTTAAAGTTACTAAGAATAATTACAACGTGCCTGGCAAGAGCTGTCTGTAGAGCATGTGACTTAAATATCAGGGTAGTGGATTCGAGCCCCACGTTGCGCACCATTATTTTCCCTTTCGATTAGACAATTTATGTCCATTGACTTGACCTTATCACTTACCAAACGGATTTCAGACATTTGTTACATCGATAAAACAGAAGGCGAGCATGACGTTTTATGGTATAAATAGAACAAAAGACGTCTCCAACTCAGTAGTGAGTACCCCAACGGTCTTTGTTACGGAGACACCAGCTATAAAACTGTTCAACCCATAATTATAGCTTCAAATTCTTTTAAATGAAAAACGTTTTCCCATGTAGAGTCACCGATATTAGTTTTGACTCCTGTGCCAAAGTAACTTTGAAAAAAAAATCTTCACACCAAATTGGATTTTTAAAAAAACAGAGATTCAACGCAAGAGACGCAAACAGAGACTGCTTTGAAACAAGTCACAAAAATGTGCAAGCGCCCAACGTACGTGGGGCTCGAACCTTCGATCCTGAGATTAAGAGTCTCATGCTCTACCGACTGAGCTAGCCGGGCACCATGTGCTTTCACTTATAATTTGAATTCAAACCTGGTAGCAATCTTCACCTTTAACCAAAATTCCAGCAAAAGTAATCAGCGCCCAACGTGAAGCTCGAACCCACGACCCTAAGATTAAGAGTCTCATGTTAGGCTTATACAGAACGTCTCTAAACGACGAGTGAAATCTTGTTTGGTCAAACTTATCAACTCGCTCCTCCCAGGTTTCGTAGCGATCAGAAGTAGATGGTAGAGCAATAGTAATCTTACAAACAACAAAATTTCAAGTTCAACGTGCCCGGCTAGCTCAGTCGGTAGAGCATGAGACTCTTAATCTCAGGGTCGTGGGTTCGAGCCCCACGTTGGGCGCTATTATTTTCTCTTTTGATTGGACCACTTATGGACATTAACTCATATGTCATATGTCATAAAAACATACTGCTGACTCTTAATCTTCACCCCTGTACTACTCTGGTCAATAGAAAATTTTAGTGAAGCGTATGTTAAATGAAATAATTTAGTTTTATCAACTGGGTTAATAATGGGAATTGGCCACCGTAAAGAGATTCGCATGCTATAGTAAATGAAATGATTGGTCTTTTTTTTTTTTTTTAAAAAAAACCTCAAAATTCAAGTGATTTGTCTAATCTTTCCTGTTGTTGATGTATTCTGCTGTCGGAAAACCAGCTTTAACAAAAATTCTAGCAAAAGTAATCAGCGCCAAACGTGGGGCTCGAACCAACGACCCCGAGGTTAAGAGTCTCGTGCTCTACCGACTAAGCTAGCCGGGCACCATATGAATAAAATGGTGGAAAATACAAGAATCAATAAGTATTCAGGTAGCATAAAAATACTGGCCATGCGATTGTAATTTTCTGACTCTAAACCTTTTACTCCTCTGGCGAATAAAAACTCTTGCATGCGTATAAAGAAAGATGTGGGTTTTTTCTTACTCAGCACGAAAGAAGCGTAAGAGTCGCTTGAGGCGATAGCCGAGTGCCACTCAAGCTTCTTGAGTGCTTAGCAAACCTCCCAAGTGCATCCATAACTCAATAGTACACGCTATGGCGTTTACCATTTGTTTTATAACATAACATTGAGACAACTGAACAACAGAAGTCTTTTTATTAGGCTACATCACGAAGCGCGCGCTTTGCTTTAGTTATCGAGTACGTCGCAGCATTACACCCATGGGCAAATAGTAGACGCTGAATTAACCAATCAGTGCGCGCGCTTTGTTTTAGATATGTTATAAAAGTACTTTCGTAATAAAAAATGCTGGCCATGCGATTGTAATGTTCTGACTCTAAAGCTTTACTCCTCTGATCATTAAATCTTTTGCATCCGTATAAAAGAAGATTCTCTTTTTAATACTGCATAACTCGTACTGTACAAAATGATCGCAAACTGAAATGACTCGAGTGCGTCGATCACAGCGAAGCTCAAACAGCTCGTCTCTAAATGACGAATGACCGGGAGTTCTTGCTTTGTCAAACTTATCAACTCACTCCTCCCAGGCGTCGTAACGATCAGAAGTAGATGGTAGAGCAATAGTAATCTTACAAACAACAAAACACCAAATTCAACGTGCCCGGCTAGCTCAGTCGGTAGAGCATGAGACTCTTAATCTCAGGGTCGTGGGTTCGAGCCCCACGTTGGGCGCAAACATTTTTGTTTGCTTTTAAAAAGAGTAATTCTTTTAAACTGACTTAAATAACTGATCCTTAGATCTTTAGAGTATACCAAATAAAAAATACTTCTGCAACTACTGAGTAGCCCAGCAATCTGTGTCAGAAACCAGCTATAAAGCTGTTTTGCCCACATAGCTTTAGCCTGCGTAGCTGGCGGGATTTCGCGCGCGAGTGCATTTGTTTTGGTTGCCAGAGTTGGGAAGCCGAGGACGCGAGTGGCGAAGCCGTGAGAGGATTGGTGAAGAGTCGAGTTGAATTCCCGCCTGCCCAAATTCGTGGGGTTTTTTGAATTATGCGTTCGCGAATTTCGGATTGGCTGAGAGCATTGACACGTCAATCAAATGTTAATCTATACCTCTCATGGTTTGTTTTCATACACAAGTTTCAATGGAGAATGCGAAGAAATCACGGCATAAAGGAAGTTTGGATTCTCTGAATATCCGCAGGGAAAGCAGAAAAATTATACTGAAGGAAAAACAGGAGAGAGCCGGTATAAAGAGTTGATTTCGGGGAATGATGTTAAAATGGGTTGACTACACCTACACGACTTCTACGGTTCGTGACATTTGCCGTTTCTCTGTTGGTCACTCGCCTTTTTTGTCGCTTCACTCGTGTTTATGAAGGGCCACTTATGTTGTGTTATAAGGAGGAATTTAAAGAAGAGTAGAGCCGTAGATCGTGCTATGGCAAATTGTAACAGGTCATAGGGCTGCATGATTTCCGCTGTTGTATACATGTCGCTTCGCCGAGTTTGACACCTCTGTAATTTGCCATGTGTTTTTGGCTCATTTCTTTCGCAACATACTGTTTTTAAATCTCCAAGCATTTGCTTTTGAGGGACACGATATGACGTTTTATGTGAACGTGTTGCTTACTTTCGTTCTATATTGTGTCGCCGGGCCCGGCTGGATTAAACTGTTTGCCTTCGTCAGTTTTTTCGGAGCCGCCATGGCTTTACTTCGAGAAAGCTATACGCTTGTCTAGAGAATTTTTATGTTTCTTGCCGCTATCTGATCGAGCTTATGTTTCTGGCGCTCGATGTATAGGGTTATTCCTCCTTGATCGCTCTGCTACCACAGGATTCAAATGTAGCTCTTTACACGCAAGTCTGTTGACTGGTTCGCTGTTGTATAGTCTTGTTCGGCTAGACCGCGTTGCAGGCCGTGAAGGGAGTGAGGAAAGTCAAATGACCGATCTACCGTTCTGTTCTCGCACTTCATGCGCTCGTCTTTCTATTCCCTACCTTTCGGACCCTGCACGCAGCTATTGTTCGGCTTAGTTTCCTGTTTCATGTTACACTTCGTTCTCTGATTGGCTTATTTTATTGATTCATCAAAAGTGCTAAAAGTGGGCGGCAAGCAGAAACCATACCAAATGTGGCAGGCGGGAATTTCACTCGCGGCTTCGCCGCTCGCGAATTCCTCGCGAGCTTCGCCCGCTCACGCATCCCGCCAGCTACGCAGGCTAACATAGCTTTTTCCCGAAGTTTATTTTTGATGCAACACGTTTTCCCTAAAATAGTAATTGATTTAAATTTTTGACTTCTGTGCCGAAGAAACATTGTCACAATCAAATTGACTTATGAAATCAGATTTGAATGCAAGGCTATTCGTTTAAAAACAGAGAGTGCTTTGTAATAAGTCATAACAACAATGCGACCGCCCAACTTGGGGCTCGAACTAACGACCCTGAGGCTATATGGGATAAACATTTTCAAAGCTCGTGTTCTAACACAGGACAGTGGGGCTACTCAGAATATTTGCAGAAGAACGTTTGTTGTGTATAACTCTAAACATGTGAAAGCTCGATATGGCACATGAGTTTATGGGCCTAAGTGCTATGGTCTAATCAAATGAGAAAATAATGGCGCCCAACGTGGGGCTCCGCCCCCCGAACCCGACAGAGATTAAGAGTCTCATTGCTTTACCGGACGGAGCCTAGCCGGGGCACGATAAGCTTTTACTTATAATTTAAATTTAAGATTGGTGGCAAAGTAAAGAATTGAAAGTAATTCCATTCATGTCATAAAAACGAGACTGCTGACTCTTTATCTTCACCCCTGTACGCATCTAGGCAATGGAAATTTTACAAACGTACTCTGATTAAATGAAAATGGTTTTTTTTTTCGCAAAACCCTGCCCACTTAATCCGGTGTAATTCAAGTGATTTGTTTAATGTTTCCTGTTCGTTGATGTATTTTGCTGGTCGAAAAAACCAGGTTTTTAACAAACTTTCCCCAACAAAACTAATTAGCGCCCCACGTGGGGTTCGAAACCCACGACCCTGAGAGTAAGAGTCTCATGCCTCTACCGACTGAGCTAGCCGGGCACCGCGTGCGTTAAGAGTGTCGGCAAAGACACGAATCAAAATAGTATTCACGTATTAAAAAAATACGGATCATGCGCTTGTTATTTTTCTGACTCTAAACCTTTACTCGTGTCTGGTGAATAAAAGCTTTTGCATACGTATAAAGGGAAGAATTGCACTTTTTAAACTCAAGGGATGTTTACTGTCTAACTCGTCGTGGTACAAAATGATCGGGGCCGAAAAATGAACACGAGGAGTTCGCTCGATCGCAACGAGGCTTAAACAGCACGTCTTCTAAATGACGACTGAGTTCTTATTTTTGTCCGAGTAATAAACTCACTCTTCCCAGGCGTCGTAGCCCCCGCTTTCCCGAAGTAGATGGGAGAGCAATTAGTTTATCCTTACAACACACCAACATAAAATATGCAACGTGCCCGGCTAAGGCTCCAGTCGGTAGACGAATGAGACTCTGTATTGGGGGGGTCAGCGGTCGTGCGGTTCGAGCCCCACGTTTGTAGCCTGCGTTCGAACACAGACAAACCGCCAGGGCTTTCGTGACCACGTCCGGCCGCAACGCAGGCTACACGTTGGGTCGCAAATATTTTTCATTGTGTTAAGAGACCTTTCTTTTGATTGACCTAAAAACACAAAATACTGAGAACTGAATAAACAGTCATGCTGTGGACTGCAACCATCCCACTTACCAATCATTCTGTCAAAAGGAGGTTTTACAGGCAAAGCATGCAAACAACAGAATTACTTCTGGCAGCTGAATTAATCGCAGATTTCCAACTCGTTCCACCCAGGTTCAGAATTTCAAGTAACGTGGTATACTAGTCAAAATGATACCTAAAGAAATACGATAGAAAGAAGAAATTTCTTCTTCTTTAAAACTTCTTCTATGTTAGCCTGGCGTAGCTGGCGAGGATGCGTGCAGCGGGCGAGCGGCGGCATAAGCCGCCATATTCCATCGCGGGCGAAGCCCGCTAGGAATTCGCGAGCGGCGAAGCCGCGAGTGAAATTCCCGCCTGCCACATTTGGTATGGTTTTTGCTTGCCGCCCACTTTTAGCACTTTTGATGGATCAATTAAATAAGCCAATCAGAGAACGAAGTGTAACATGAAACATGAAACTAAGCGAATCACGCAAACAGTCAACAGACTTGCGTGTGAAGAGCTATATTTGAATCCTGTGGTACAGAGCGATCAAAGGAGAATAAACCTATACATCGAGCGCCAGAAACATAAGCTCGATCAGATAGCGGCAAGAAACATAAAAATTTCTCTAGACAAGCGTATAGCTTTCTCGAAGTAAAGCCATGGCGGCTCTGATGAAAACCTTACGAAGCGCAAACAGTTCTAAACACAGCCGGCCCGGCGTCACGATATAGAATGTAAGTAAGCAACACGTTCACAGAAAACGTCATATCTTGTCCCTCGAAAGCAAATGCTTGGAGATTTTTAAAAAAACATATGTTGCAAAAGAAATGAGCCAAAACAATACACTAACACATTGCAAATTACAGAGGTGTCAAACTTGGCGAAGCGACATGCATATACAACAGCGGAAATCATGCAGTCCTATGACCTCTTAAAATTTGCCATAGCACGATCTACGGCTCTGCTCTACTCAATTTAAATTCCTCCTTGCAACATTACATGAAGTGCCCTTCATAAACACGAGTGAAGCGACAAAAAGGTCCGTCGAGTGATCCAACAGAGAACGGCAAATGTACAAATGTCACGAACCGTAGTCGTGTAGGCTAGTTAACCCATTTTACACATCATTCCCCGAAATCTCTGTCCTGTTCTTCCTTCAGTATAATTTTTCTCCTTTCCCCACGGATATTCAGAGAATCCAAAGCTTCCTCTATGCATTTCTTCGCATTCTCCATTAGCAAATTTGTGTACGAAAACAAACCTTTTCCCCTGGGAAAGATGAGTGGTATAGATTAACATTTGATTGACGTTTCAGTGCTCTCAGCCAATCTGAAATTCGCGTGCACTGGTGAACGCATAATTCAAAAAACCCCACGAATTTGGGCAGGCGGGAATTCAACTCGACTCTTCACCAATGCTCTCACGGCTTCGCCACTCGCGTTCACGGCTTCGCAACCAAAACAAATGCACTCGTGCGCGAAATCCCGCCAGCTACGCAGGCTACTTCTATGTACGCTCCTGATTGATATGTGTCAGACGGCCATTTGTTTGCATGACTATTAATTAAATCGGATAACTACGAGCTCTTGCAGCAAACATGCACCCAATTGGTTATTTTGGACCAATGAGAGATTCCCAGAACATCATTGTATTATTCGCCAGTTGCAGGCAAATCTCGTTCTTCTCTTAAGTTTTATCTACTCCAGTCTACTCGACGGTGAAAGCAGGTTACCTCACCCATCTTCCCTTCAGCTTCCAAGTCTCTTCTCTCCAGAGCACTTTATGTCCCTTGCAAAACTTTTTACACGCAATAACTTTATGCCTCGTTAGGCGAAGAGTGACGTACCTATTATCCCAATGCAAATTCCTTACGCGGCACTCTTTAAATTCCGAACAACAGGGATTTTGTTTTCAAAACTTGAGTTCTACTTTGACAACAAAGGAAACCACCACAACAGACAAAGAGTAGACAGCTTACACTGTACTTACAGTTAGTAAGAATAATTACAATGTGCCCGGCTGGTTCAGTCGGTTGAGCATGAGACTCTTAATCTCAGGGTCGGGGTTCGAGCCTTACGTTGAGCGCCATTATGTTCTCTTTTGATTAGAATGCTTGTGCTCATTAATTTATGTGTCATATGGGCTCATGTCCCCAATAAAACAGAAGTGGATTCTGATACCTTTACACTATACAAAACTAAAATATACTTCTCAAACTACTAAGTACCCAGCGAAATTTATCTTTGAAACTGTTTAGCTTACATAGCTTTTTCCAGGTTATTTTTGGTGCAAAGCGTTTTTCCTAACATAATATCATAATTGATTTTGGCTTTAACATCTGTGCCAAAGAAACATGTAGAGAAAAACCTTCACACCAAATTGGATTTTAAAAAGAGATTGAATGCAAGGCAGTGCTACAAACAGAAAGTGCTTTGAAACAAGTCACAAAAATAAGCCAGCGCCCAATGTGGGGCTAATTTAAATTTAAGACTGATGGCAAATACAAGAATAAAAATAATCATCCATGCCGATGACATACTGCTGAATCTTAATCTTCACCGCTTTATTACTCTGACCAATGGGAATTTTTACAGGCGTATATAAAATGAAATGATTTTTTTTCAACATACCTGCCACTGAATCGGTAACTCAAGTGATTTTTCTAATCTTTCCTGTTGTAATGTACTTTGCTGTCGCAAAAAACAAGGTTTAACAAAAATTCCAGCAAAATTAATCAGCGCCCAACGTGGGGCTCGAACCCACGACCCTGAGATTAAGAGTCTCATGCTCTACCGACTGAGCTAGCCGGGCACAATATACAGATGCGTTAAATATACACGAATTAAAATAAGAGGTCACGTAATCATGAAAACAATTTTTTTGCAGCAAGTAAACCAAAGATTCTCAATTCGTCCTACCCAGGCTTAAGAATTACACAACATGTTATATAATTAAAATGATGTCTTTGGTGAAGAAAGCAGAAGACAAATTTCGTATTCTATTAAGTTAACATTACTGGTTGATATGTGTCAGGCGGTCATTCCATTTTGGTGAATTTTCGAGATAAACTCGGATAGCTGCGTACACTTGCAGCAAACAGCCAGTTGGTTAACGTGGCCCCGTGAAAGATTCCGAGAACACAAATCTCGCTCTTTTTGTTGATTTATTCTTCTCGACGGATAAGTAAAGCATGTTTCCCCACCCAATTCACCCTCAGCGACGCGGGCTGTTCCCTTCTCACCATGCAGGGTTTGTTTTCGAAGATTAAATTAGAGCATGAGACTCTTAATCTTAGGGTCGTGGGTTCGAGCCCCACGTTGGGCGCCATTATTTTCTCTTTTGATTGGACCACTTGTACCCATTAACTCATGTGCCATATCAATAAAATAGAATTGGATTCTGATAGGTTTAGAATATACGAAACAGAAAATACTCCCCAATTATTTGGGAGTAAACCAGCAGTCTGTGTTAGACTGGCCACCTATGAAACTGTTTAGCCCACATAGCTTTTTTCAAGTTATTTTTGGTTCAAAACGTTTTCACTAAAATAATAACTGATGTTTGTTTTGACTTCGGTCTCAAAGAAGTATTCAGAGGAAAACCTTCACACCAAATTGGATTTTAAAAAATAAACATTCGATGTAAGGCAGTGCTACAGACAGAGAGTACTTTGAAACAAGTCACAAAAATAAGCCAGCGCCCAACGTGGGGCTCGAACCCACGACCCTGAGATTAAGAGTCTCATGCTCTACCGACTGAGCTAGCCGGGCACCATATGCATAAAACGGTGGCAAACACAAGAATCAAAATAACCATTCATGTCATAAAAACATACTGCTGACTTTTAATCCTCACCCCTGTACTCAGGGTCTGCCAAGGGGGATAGTGGTATACCAGCATACCCGAAAAAAAATTCGCCAAAATACCCAAAATTAATGGAAGCGATGTATTGGCTCATTTCTATTGCAAGATATGTTTTTAAGTCTCCAAGTATTTGCTTTTGAGGGACGTTTACTGTGAATGAGTTGCAAACATACACTAAATTGTGACGCCGGGCCCGGTTATGATTAGAACTGTTTGCAAGTACAGTAGATAGATTCTTGTTACGGGTATCATATATTTGCCTTCGTATGGGGTTTTTCTTCGGAGATGTCGTAGCTTTGCTTCGAGAAAGGTAACGCTTGTCTAGAGAAATTCTTATGTTTCTTGCAGCTATCTGATCGAGCTTATGTTTTTGGAGCTTGATGTATAGGTTTATTCCTCCTTTGATCGTTCTGGTACCACAGGATTCAAATATAGCTGTTTACGCGCAAGTCTGTTGACCGTGTTGCGTGTTGTGTATGCCATTGTTCGGCTTAGTTCAGGCAAGACAATGGTTTCGATCCTCCATGTGGATCTCATCAGTTGCCGGTATTTCTAAAATACTCTGTACGTCTGAAGTTGCTAGCGCAACTCGTACATAAGTGAAAATGTTAGACATACTGCGGCTTGGCATAGACTTCTCGTGGTGTGTTTATAACCCTTGTTGCGGATCGAAAATCCCTGACTTCTATTGGCTATAACAGCTAGTCAATGGCGTAATGTACTTTGAGATAAATACTTTTTTGAAGCTCGACCTCGTTATTTTGTGTTTCTTTGACGGCATTTTTCTAGATTTCTGATGCACTCGATGGCTGATCTACAGTATGGAGCTAACTTGATATAAACGCACATGTTTGTTTTGCAAACCCCTTCTTAAAATGCAGTTGATGCTTTATGTTGAGTGCGTAACTTTTGCTTTGTGCTCCTTGAAGTTGGTTGAGTGCTGGTATGTCTCGCACGATGTAGAACGGGGCTCCGTCACAACAATTATCGCAGTGATGGTAAATAAAATAGGCAAGCCAAACACGACTCCTACGGTTCGGTATTTGTACATTTGCCGTTTATTTTAGGGTCTTTCGACCTTTTAGTCGCTTCACTCTTGTTTATGAAGGGCATTTCGTATTGTGTTATAAGGAGAAAAACTAGAAGCGAACAATTCAAAGAAAGTGATATACCGAATACCCGTATTTAACAGCAATATACCGTATACCCGATTTAAAAAGCCCTTGTATACCGTATACCCAAAAACCCTGCCGACCCTGTGTACTACTCTGGCCAATAGAAAATTTCACAAGCGTATATAAAATGAAATAACTTTTTCTTAAAAAAAAAAAACCTGCCACTTAACCGGTAATTCAAGTGATTTGCCTAATTTTCTCTATTCTTGATGTATTTTGCTGTCGAAAACCCAGCTTTAAAGAAAATTCCAGCAAAAGCAATTAGCGCCCAACGTGGGGCTCGAACCCACGACCCTGAGATTAAGAGTCTCATGCTCTACCGACTGAGCTAGCCGGGCACCATATGCATAAAATGGTGGCAAATACAAGAATCAAAATAAGTATTCACGTAATATAAAAATACTGACCATGCGATTGTAATCTTCTGACTCTAAATCTTTTCTCCTCTAGCCGCGCCAATAAAAACTTTTGCATGCGTATAGAGAAAGACGCTTTTCTTAATTCAAGAGATGTTACTGCATGACTCGTGCACAAAATGATCGCGAAGAATGAACACGAGAGTGCGTCGAACGCAACGTTGCTTAAACAGCTTGTCTCTAAATGACGAGTAGTTCTTGTTTGGTCAGCTGACTTATCAACTCACTCCTCCCAGGTGTCCTAGCGATCAGAAGTAGATGGTAAAGCAATAATAATCTTACAAACACCAAAACACAAAATTCAACGTGCCCGGCTAGCTTAAATGTTTTTAAAACTTCAGTTGATGGGAAAGATTTTTTCTAATACACCTTGACTCATTTTAAGTCTTATCATTCATAATGTAAGTTTTTGTATTTTTAACATTATAGTTCCTTAGAGTATTTTAGTATAGTTTTAAACACGATTCGTAGGAAGACCATGTAAAGTGATATGATCTCGTGGATAAATAAAGATTGATGATGATGATGATGAGTCGGTAGCTCATACTTGGTTAATGTGGTCCCGAGAGAGATTCCCAGAACGCGAATCTTGGTCTTCTTGTAGATTTATTCTTCGCGTCGGCCCAGTAAAGCATGTTTCCCCACCCACCTCATCCTCAGTGACTTGGACAGTTCCCTTCTCTCCATACAGCTCACTTTATGCCTTTTCCAAATTTTCCAACGCCATAGATTATGCTTCACTAGCCGGAAAGCAGTGACGCTGCTGTTATGTGAATATAAATTACTTACTGTCCATGTTTAGCACAACAAGGGTTTTATTTTCCAAGCTGATTAAATGTAGCTTTGAGAACACTGCCCGGCTAGCTCAGTCGGTAGAGCATGAGACTCTTAATCTCAGGGTCGTGGGTTCGAGCCCCACGTTGGGCGCCATTATTTTCTCTTTTGATTAGACCATGCACTTATGCCCATTAACTCATGTGCTATATCGAGCTTTCACTTTTTAGAGTATACAAAACAAAACGTTCTTCTGCAATTTCTGAGTATCCCAACTGTCTGTGTTGGACACGAGCTTTGAAAATGTTTATCCCATATAGCCTTGCCCAAGTTATTTTCTTGCAAAACGTTTCCCCTGATATAGTCACGGATATTACAGTGTAGTTTTGACTTATGTGCGAAACGAGAGACTTTCAGAAGAAAACCTTCGCAACAAATTGGACTTTAAAAAAGATGCTTAATGAAAGTCAGTGTTACAACCAGAGAGTGCTTTGAAACAGGTCACCTAACATGGGGCTCGAACCCACGACCCAGAGATTAAGAGCCTCATGCTCTACCGACTGAGCTAACCGGGCACGTTTTAAACGTATTTGTCATAACTATAGTATCTACTTTTGCTAGAAATACTTACATATACAAGGAATTATTGAACTTCTAACTTCAGTAGGATTCCAATGAAAATCCGTAGTCCTGTGTTTAATTTGATTTATTATTAACAAAAAAATATTCTTGGTATTTTAGAGGGGGCTTATATCACTGAGAGAAATCTTCCATTCCAGAATGGTTGATGCATATATTTGAAGTGATTCTTCATTTCAAGGATTACAGGTGATATAAGACTAATGCTACAAGACTTAAATCTCTTCAAAACGTAAGGGTCCACTACAGAGGACCGAACAACAAGAAGATATAATATTGTCCTCATCTAAATCGAAATCTGTTTTTAAGGGAAAATATATCAAAGACACGCAAACATAGTTTGATAAAAAGTCTAAAAAGTTTTCGGATACATTTTTGAGAATGAGCTTAAGCTGTTTGGGAGAATTCGAACATTCGTCGACGAGAGGAATGGATTCACACACTAACTAAAACATTTACCAGCGTTCAAAGGTACGTTTCAAACTTCGGTTCAGGTCTACATGGTTTTTCTCAGGCCAACATTGGTACGGTCAATTCAACTCGGATTGAGGGTAGTGAATTCCAGGCCTGGAAACTAGAAAGACAAAACCCATGACATGCTCTTTAGAGCTAGTCACTGGCAAGTACGAAACATAAGTAAGTTTTCTACTTTGTTACTTACGGCTGTGACAATCTCCTTTAAAGATGCAAAACCAGTTTGGGAAGTGGTATCGGCTCACTAAGAGAGTGCAGAAAATAGCCTTATTTATCTTGGAACACGACCAATACGTCTGTTTTGTTTCCATGTCAGTTGTCAGCTATCTTGAGTGTCTTGAAGTATTGCACGCATTTCAGACGTTTTTTTTATGAGCGCCCCATAAGATAACTGCTGCCAAAGTTTTACGTTTTTCTTAAAGTAGTTTCAGGAAAAGTAAACAATTTAGGTAACAACAATAACTATGCAGTCGACTCCCGATAACTCAAACCTCCGGCCAACTCGAACCAAAATCGTTTTCCACTGGATTTCCGTCATATCGGTAACTCGAATCCTCCATAACTCCTCGAACCTCTCGCTAACTCGAAGCAATTTGCGTTTCCCTTAAGCCGGGTTATTTTCTATACAATTTTACCCTCAATAACTCAAACTGTGGTTGTCAATACGTGACAACTGATGAACGCAAGCAGTACTGTAGTGCAAAACTTTGAAGGCTCTTTGAAACCGTCAGTCAGTCTCGCCAAATTAAATCGCATGAACGGTAGGCCAACTTGTTTTCTCAGAAACCTGCAAAGTTAGCAGTTACAGTATTTCTGCTGCTTCTTTAATTTGCTTTAATTGTTTCTCGTTACGTTACATTCTGATTAACACACAATTTAGATATGTTCAGTTTTTTTTTCATCTTTTTCGACTTCTTTGGTATTGCTAGTAAATTTGATTAAAATGTACACTTTATGAATAGAAATACAGTAAACACGGCGCCGGTTTTTTTCCTTATTTCCTATCATTTGGTCTCAATTCCTGATAACTCGAACTCCCGATAACTCCAGCCTTAATTTTTCAGTTTCCCTTGAGGGTTCGAGAAATCAAGACTGATTAACTGTAATATTTCAGTTCATATAATCTGAAAGAATCGAGCAATATTTAAAGGTAGGTCGCATATGCCACCTCTCTGAATCGGCTGCATTTGTACATCACCTGATTTTCCGGGCCCTAACAAATCAAAAGACGATTAGAGGTCTTAAAAGCTGTCCTAGTACGTATGGAGATGGCCACTTTCTATCGACTCCACATGATGGCATAGAACATTTAAGGGCTTGTTGTCTTTAATCGAAAACTATATCAGGAACAAGTATTTTTTTCAATTATTGTGGCTCTTTGAGTCTAGTTGCTAAAAAGAGAGGTCGGTTTTCTTTGGAAAATAGAAAAAGATTTGCAATTGCTCTAAGGAGTTCATTATATTGCTAAATGTTGAAGAATGTCGATTGAAAACTTTCTACAGTTGAACTCAGTTGAATGCACATTCTTAAGTTAGTTGCTCTATATCCGAGGGAAAGAAAATAGAAATTGCTCGACTATGGTGCTGCAACCGCCAAAACTAATCAACAGCAGCTTTTCAATAATATCCCTTGATGGAAAATTTGAACAAAATGCACTTAACCTGAGGAATCGAGTTTTAGTATAAATCTAGCAGCGCTCTATCACGACTGCCGTTTTCTGGAGTAGCGTAGCAGTGTGCTCTTGTTAACAAAATCCCGGTCGCTTCTTAGCATTTTTGAAGTGTCCGTGAAGAACATTTACATAAAGTTTTGAACGATTACTAGATTTAGGTTATTCTATCACTTCTATGCGTGCCCGGCTAGCTCAGTCGGTAGAGCATGAGACTCTTAATCTCAGGGTCGTGGGTTCGAGCCCCACGTTGGGCGCAAAGATTTTTCTTTTATTAAAAGAATTCTTTCTTTTACATTTTGAATAAGGCATGTCATACGTAACTGACATGTTCTCTTTGAAACTTGGAAAGTTAGCAGGTACTGCAATTCTGCTGCTTTGCTTTGCTTCAATGGTTATTTCGGAAATCCCAGCAAGGTCTAGAAATAGCCAATTCTGAGAATATTACTGACGAAGACGGCCGAAGGGGCTCAACCTACAATTTCATCCTACATTTGTGCCACGTGCAACTGAAAAACTATATAGATCATCCGTTCTAAAAATAAATTGATGAATTACCCTGAGAATCAGCCCAATATGAGGGATAAACTACCCTACCCTCCATATTCTCTTCATCTAACATACTCCCTCAAATGTTTGCAAGTTAGAGAAATAGCTGAAAAAAAACACCCGATCGTCCAATACAGGAGGGATAATTGATGTCAGTAGAGAATCCTGTTACGACTAGTTGGCCGGTGTCCCACCTAGCTAGACAAGCTTGAGACAAAGAAAGGCGGTGTGTTTGTGGGGAAACACAGACACTGCAAACAAAGTAACAAACAATCAAAACTGACTCTCAGGCTTCAAACCCCGAACTTCAGAACGTGGTGTTATTTTACACATCGTACAAGCGATTTTACAAAAACTTTTTGTGCATGCTGTATAGAGTTGTTGACTGGGCAAAGTATATTTAAGCAATAGACCACAAGTTTCTATGGTTTATAGCCTGATAAACCACGCGGGATGTTGGTAGAACACGAGAAGAATTTGTTAATCACGAGCCGCAGGCGAGTGATTTACGAATTCTTCGAGTGTTCTACCAACATCCCAAGTGGTTTATCAGCATATAAACCATAGAAACTTGTGGTCTATTACTTTTATATAATAATTCAGAAGACGCGCGATTTTTCCATGGGTTTACCGGCACAATAAACCATAGCTGATTGACCAATCAGAGCGCGCGCATTGATTTTGTTATTGTATAAATCAACTTATCTTTACATAGGTATCATTGTTTTTAACAACAACACAAATAGAAAAAAAGTCCTATTCACAGCTAGGAAATACAAAGACAGTCTCTTTCAGTCAGTCTACAAACAGCAACAATTTTTCTTGTTGTTGTTTGCCTTTTTTGCAAGCCAGGGGACGCCTGGAGTGGGCGGATGTTCCACGACTTCCTGTAAAGTGATGGCAGTCAGTACAGGAACTCGATGCAATGAACTTTGTCCCTGTTCCTGTTTAATCGTCCAAGGTAAGAGAATGTTCGATTCACATGTTCAAGTTTGTGAGGCCATGCATGCTTCATAATCGTTGCAACTCCAATATACTGAATTCGACTAAGGATGACCGCCCTTTTTCAATATACAGAAAGAACTCTGACATGACACGCTTGAAATACATTGGTCCATCGTCATAAAAGTTATCAGGAGCCCATTACCCATTGATGGGCTCCTGACGTTATTTGTTAATCAGGTATTAGCCGGCAGTCAAGCACATTGAATTAGCCAAATCCAAAAGGCCCCGGAACGGGACACGGGACTAACGCGGGACGAACTTTAACACAGGTCAAAGTTTTTTCCCGCAGTAATCGGGAGTGAGAGCCTGTAAATCTCTTGCAGGACAGAAGTGGCATTTCTGTTACGAACGACGACATCATAATATGCATGCAACTTGTTGAACAAACATTGGGCGCAACTGAGCCAGTGTAAAACATTCATTTTATAGCTGGCGAATGTCAGCCGATAGGCAACAAGAAAAAAAACATGGAACCACCAGAATGAAAAGCAAAAAAACTTTAAACAACTGAAAATTTCAGTTTGAATGATTCCGAAATTTACGCCAAAAATGGGACACCAAGTTTATCTTGTCGACGAAACAAATGAAAACTAACCTGGATGGTGCACGTGAAAACAGTTTCAATCAAGAATGTTCAGTTGTCTGTCAATTGTTGAGGGGTGAACTGATTCCATGAACGTTTTACAAGCAAGAGGTTTTCACAAGTTTGTCCTGCGGTAAAGCCGACAGATTATATACGTGATCAACATCCATGTCGTTTTAATCCGGCGCTGAAAAGTAAATGAATAAAATTTCTTTGCATATTTAATTACTGTCAAACGTTAGAAAATGTTTGCTTGTACTGCTTGACGTAATCAATTCAATTTTCGACGATTTATCGTTGAAAACAAATTTCCGCGAGACAATGTTGCTCAATAACAAATATAACCTGATATAACAACAGAGAAAATGTCCGCTTTAGTCTACGCTGGTTATTAAATTTGAGATTTTGGCAGGTTCATGTCTGATATCTCAAAGACAAAATGTCAAGAATTAAAACTGACTGGTTTACTGACTACATTCCTTTGTAACTACAGTAAATACACTAATTTTGTATTAGACAGAGTACACGAGCCCCTGGATATTTGGTCAGCAGCAAACTGCTGGGTCAGAGCCGGGCTGGGCAGGAGGCTGGGATGGGTTGGACAACAACAATTGTACGTAGCTACACAAACTACTCTTGTAAGCTATCTTTACTCTTTCAAGATATCTCCATGATTTCACACAGTTCAAACTATTTTGCAATATGAAGGTTATGTGCTTTTTGGAAGAAGAAAAGTAAAAGGCTTCAGTTGTACTCAAGCGTCTTTTTGTGTCTTTTTAGTTTTGGCCGTCGTTCATTTTGGTAAAAACATTGGTGGCTTCCGAAATCAAGCTAGACACTTTTTAAACCAAAATATTAAATTCGATAATTTAACAACGAGAACGCTTGTCTGCAGGGAGGCGAGTGGCATCATGGCTAGTGTGCCCGTCTCTTGCCTCTTCCAGGCATGCAGTTTAGACCAGTTTAATAGTGGAAGATAGGTCGACGCCGGTTCGGGCGGTCCCGGGGCACGTTTCTCGAAAGACCCGGTAATAAAATCGATTTTGTTTCTTTAGCTAACAACTTTACTGTATAATATTCAAAGCTTTTGACACTCTCATCTGGAATGGAAAACAAAACAGCTTAACGGGCCCGGTAATTACCGGGAGCTTCGAGAAACGGGCCGCAGGTTCGAGTCCTGGGGCCGGAGACCGATTGTGTTGGAGTCTCTCTGGCTTGGGCAAGATACTTTACTTTCAGTGTCTCTCTAGCTCTACCCCGGTGCATAAGTACCGGCGAACTTGATGCTGGGGATAACCCTTCGATGGACTAGCATCCTATGAAGAGGGAGTAGAAATAGTCCTTGTCGCTTTATGCTACAGAAACTGGGATAAGGGCCGGCCTGGCTACAGACTTTACTTTATTTATACGCATGTCAGCATCGTTTTGAGTAAGACTCTATTTTTGAATTTTATATAGTTGGGTCTATTTACTTTTTTGGCTCACTTCAGAAGAACCGTCATCTGTAACAAGATTTTAATAATACCTTCGCCTGGCTAGCTGTACGGCTGCGGGAGGCCCAGGGTTTAAGCTAGCCCCAGACCGGACCAGCACTCAGGGTCTGAAAATGTCTGACGAAAATTTGCTGCCTTTGCAATTACATCTGCAAACGGTTAGACGTTCAACCAAAGTCTTCTCGCATAGCGACTATAAACCGTAGGCATCGTCTCCAGAATCTTCAGTCAGTTACATGGTTACCATGGGACGTTAAAGGACCCAGACACTTACCGCAAAGAAAAGGACACAGAAATCCTGGTGTTGTGGTCTGGCCTTGTCCCGCGGGTTGGTGCTTCACATAGAAATTACTCCACCTTTCCCCTTGGACAAAAATGTGCAAGAATGATTGCTGACTTGGCCACCCACTCCACCTTATCTGAAAACTAGCACACTAGATTGTTAGCAAACCAAACAAATATGGGAGAAAACGTGAAGTTACCACCGTTTTCGTTGATACGCGACTTTGGAAAACGAAACACCCGTGGAAACGTTTCCAAAATTTCCGTGAGCCTTGCGTGTTAGCGACAGATCGGATCAAAATCCACTAATCACAGGCACTAGCGTGACCTTCAGACCTTCTTTACGTCATGGGGTTGTGATTAGTGGATTTCGATCCGATCTGTCGATAACATGTATGATTGACGGAAATTTTGGAAACGTTTCCGCGGGTGTTTTGTTTTGGAAAGTCGCGTATCAGCGAAAACGGTGGTGATCAAGGGACAAGAGGGTCCTGCTTAGTCTTCAAAGCAGGGCCGTACATAGCGGGGGGTGGGGGGGGGGGGGTGGGGGCAGTTGCCTCCGCCAGAAAAACTAATGGGGGTGAAAACAAAACGTCCGACTAGAAACCCTGTCTGTATACGGGAGATCCCTGTGAAGGTTTGTGGAGTTTGCCCCCGCAGACAAAAAATCCTAGGTAAGGCCCTGCAAAGACAATTAACACGAGCCTTGGATTAAAAAGCAACCCTGAAAAGACGGATAACTCAAGATTTTGCTTGCCAAATATTGAAAATTCAAGGTTTGGCCCTGTCTAATAAGATATTAATAGGAGTAATAGGCGAGTAATAAATCCGAGATTTTGCAAGAAGAGACGAGTTTTTACGCAAGACTAACCTGGAAGACATTTGTAACTTTTCTCAGTCATAACTTGTGAGACCAATACTGCTAGACAAGTGAAGTTCAACATATATTGTGATAACCACGGTTTTTGAAGGATCATTCACCACCCCTAGTTACTAGCACAGGCCATTTAACCAAGTTACCAAATATTATTCCTTCCTTCAAAGTTTCTTATACAAATTAGTATAAATTTATCGTAGTCTATTGTGATTCCGTGAATTTGATTGGCTATATTACCGTTGACTATCTGCTGATAGTCGACAGTTACGCATCAGTGCACATCACGCATCGCGTTTGAACCTGATGTAACATAATAAAACAGTTCTTTTCTACGCGTTACTTGACATTTTTGTTCTTTTTATGCAATGAGACTACGGTAAATTTATACTAAAACAATTAGACTACTCGCCCTCGTTTTCGCCGAGCAGATAGTCAACGAGGCGCATAGTCGACTCGGCTGTGCCTCGTTGACTATCTGCTCGTAGAAAACTCGGGCTCGTAGTCTAATTGTTAATTAAAGGGTAGAAAATGGGCATTAGAAAATCATTTTTGATGAGATAGAGTTCAGAGACAATTTATGCCCCAAATTGT
>JAHPZR010023424.1:0-11387 GCA_019787425.1 Platygyra sinensis
TCTACTTTGCGCAACAACTTCTTTCAACCCGCAACAAATGTTTTTTGTTGCGCGACAAGTTGATCACGCAAGGTGAAAAAACGGGAAACATCGACAAAAACTTGCAACGAAGCAATGTTGCGGAACAAGTTGAGGGTTTTTGTATCTCGTATTTCGCCGCCTTTAAACACGGATGCAAATTTTCCTAATCTGCATATTGATAAAGCAATAAAAACACGTGGCGATAAGCAACTTTATTTAATCACACATTATACGAAACAAACTTTAAACCTAAGTTATTTACTGCTAACGTTGAATGTAACGGTACAGTTGTTAAACTACCCAAAACAGAAAGGCCCATTCTTTTTCTAAATTTAAATTCTCGCTCGATGGTGGCGACCTCGTGTTTTGGTTCACTTTCAACCTTGCTGTACACTTCCGACCTAAAATGGCACTAACGGTAGAAATTTTATCAGACCAAATGCTCGCGTTACCTCGGAACAGCGCTGGCCACACACTTTTCCTCTTCTTCGCTAGTTTTAGGATGTCTAAATCTGCACTCTGCCATTTGCTCTGTGAAGCAACGTGTTCGCTCAGAACTGACAAACAGCCAGGTAACAACGTGACATCAGTTGATGAATATTCAAAAATTGTCACAGCGAAGCAGTTTAGGTGATAGGATCATGCATATCATGCACATTGTTCCGAGGATCATGCACATTCATGTCTCAAATATAATACTTGAATTGAGAAACCTTATTCACATGATAATTTAAACTAATTTTCTTTGTTGGAGAAGTAATTTCAAAAACTCGTGCTTCGGGTTTCATCAGGTTTCCAAACGCTCGAAAACAATAAAACCTCTCGGCCTGCGGCCTCGTGGTTTCAAATGTTTCTCGCGTTTGGAAACCTGATGAAACCCTCGCACTCGTTTTTGAAATATTACTTACCAATGGCTGCTGTACAGAAATCGTCTTGAGTATCACTTGGGAAGCACAGACAAGCTTGACTGACCGTCACCATACTCATACAAAATAAAATCACAGCGGAGAAAACAGGCGACATGTTTGGCTTCTTTCGTCGCTCGATGAACCTTCTTCTTATCTTGAGTTGACTGTTCTTCGAAGCGGTGTTCTTTCAGATCTGACGCTTTCTGAATGCAGTGCTTGTCTTTATATTGGCAACCCAAGGTGAACATGTGGTGTTATCAACCCCCCCTATGACGTCACAAGTGGCATGTCGAGGTTATCTGGTGTATCTCGACGAATTCGAGAGGTCCTCAAAAGAGTAGGACGGTTTGTAATTAACGCGTGTAAACTTCCTGCCACGCTCGTCCAAGAGTGACCATTTTCAATTTACATGACAATTTTCGAAAGCATGTGTCGAGAAAAACGACTGGTATTACGAAAGTTTCATAGCTAATATATCATGAAATTTATGTTAGTTAACACGAAGAGCTCATTTGGTCATATTTTGACGTTGTCAGCTAAGAGGATTACAAGTGGATTTTTTAAATATATATTCTTCTTTTTACACGAGCATCTCCAGAAGCTCACAGATGTATTATATCGCTACTCTCAACCACCATACGTTTTCACTTTAGTTTGTCTGAAAATATCAAGTCGCCTCACGGAACAGGGTAACAAAAAGTACAAAATGAAGGCTGCAATTGTGTTAACGCTGATTTAAGCTAATTTAATAAGGACAAAGTACATAATTTGAGCTTTACTGCTTCAGGAAACGGCACGATTTCGCAACAAATTGAAAGCTATTAGACTACAAAAGTCCAAGGTCAGTTTCGTTTTCCGTTTTCCAACCCAGATGTAACTTTCTTTGTCTGTGACCTAGGGTCTTCACTGCGGTGTCGAGTCTGCCGTGTTCAAGCGTCTATTTTTCAAAACCTTACTTCTAAATGCGTGTCCATCTTTGTAGCCTTTTCAAAAGTTTCAGCAATAACATCAAACATATTAGATACTATTAGATACTATTCGCATCCGATACCGGCTGTCCTGTGTTCAAAACAAGCACAGCTTTAACATGTCATCACTCTCATAGGCTTCAGCAGGGCACCGCGTGAGAGGATTGCTTCTGCTCGACGAAAGAATAGTCTACCACAGGAACATTCCGTTTTTCAACCCATGTGGCTTAAATCGGCATTGCCGACATCCCGCCTCGTAGTACCCCCGAAGGTTTGCTTTTTGACGCGAGGTCACTTTGTCCCAGGGCTCGCGCAGGTCAGAGAATTTCGTAAACAGCTTTCCACCTTCAATAATGTCGCCGTACAAGAAGTATTCTGTCCCCATCTTGATCCCGAATGGTCCTGAAACATTATCGTCGATGTAACTGCGAGGTGTGTAGAGTTTTGACGTAAGTTCTGTGTTTAACACGCCAAACGCTTTTTCTTGTTGGCCATTCGAGATTCCTTTGAACACTTCTTTGATGGTGATAGCAAAAACATCATGGTGCCCCTCTCTTTTAGGTCCCGACTCAACAACGGCTCGTATCACTAAAGAAAAATAGAAGGTTATTAAAGTTGGTGTTTTTTAGGGCAAAAATTCCTCCCTGCTCTCCACTAGAGTAGGGTTGATCATTTCAACGATATCAAAGTTTCCCCATTTTCTGTGGGTGGAAAAAGCTAACACAGCATTTTTATGTTTTAACTCGTATTCAGCATGGATACTTGAAAATCAGGTTTGTTTGATATATGATAATAAACTTCGAGTGGGTCTCGCGTGATTAAAGCGCGAGGTGAGTGCGAAGCGAACGTCACGCGCAGTTAGTGGCTATGGCTGACGTAGAGTTTATCTAAGGTGTCATTTTAAAACCAGTTTACTAGAAGCTAGCTGAGCCAGTGGATTAAAATCCCGGAAGACATATTTCGCAACGCATAAATCAGGAAACAGTCAATCTCTTTTACGACAAGATCAGTCTGATGTGGTTATGGCACGATGTCTGAAGTGTAGTTAAGTATGCCGGCACGATCATGTTTTTAAAAAAGAAAAATTGAAATGTAAAAGAATACTTGAGAAAGGTACTACTGATTTTTCGATTCAGGAATACCTCAAGTATAACAACTGAAGTGCCCACTTGGGAAGTAAAACTTTGTCTCTCATTTAATCTCTCTGTTTCGAACATGTGAATGCGAAATTAAAACAACACGAACCATTTGGAGCGAGTGAAAAATATACGCTGTAAAAGTTAACTGAAACGCGAGAAAATCGATCAAAGTTTCTCACTTTTTTAATGAAAACTGAAGTGGGTATTTTTGCCTTGACATGACATTCGATGGACTGTATTTTGCCGTTTTGATCTTTTCTTTCGTTAGGGAAATCGCAGTTTACAATATCATGACAGAGTTAACCTACTTTATGAACTTTGCTACAAACTTACCAAAGTCTGCTTCACAAAACGCTTGTTGTGGATGTTCCAACTGCATAACCCCAGCATAAACCAGAGCATAGTGCGATGACACGATGCATAAAATCACTACAGAGTACAAATGTGCAGCCATGCTAAACAACTTGCACTTTGTTCGTCTTTTAAATTTCTTTCCTGTCTTCTTTGAAGCTCTTCTACCTTCAGTCTGGAGATTTTTATCCACATTTATATCATATCCTAAACGTGGGCAGTTTGGTGTCGTGTAGGCGTAGCCTAAAGGAATTCGACAAATCAACCCCATGACCTCAAATTTCGCATTTTCAAGTGACGAGTTATGCTTGTTCCGGCGAATATTCCAGAGCCGTAGACAAAAAGAATATATTGTAGTTTCTGGTTACTCAGACGTATTAAACGTTTCTTTGTGGATTAAGCAAAGAATTTCAATTACGGAAAGAGCAGTGATTGTCCCGCGGCGAGTAAAGGACTGCTAACATGTCCCATTTCACTTTGTGCCGAGAAAACTTGTTTCCCATCCAAACCCAGCTAGTGGATATTGATTAATTAATTTACCATAAACCGCATTTTTATGAAAGGAAAAACAAGTCACGAAGTAGGGTAAAGGCTAAGGTTCCTGAAACAGCAAAGCACGTTTTTCAACACTCTGTACTGATTCACTCGACAGTCTTTTTTCCATTGCTCTTTTTCCATGTGCTACGTGGGCTACGCGGAGAAATGTGAGGGTGAATTTCTCTTTCCAACGTCACCGTAAATGTTGATTATGCGACAGGACTAAACTTGATAAGTCTGATCTATTCCTTTTTTTCATACTTTAATTCTGTTAAAGTTATTTTTAATCATAATTTCTCACGGAGTCTCCACTCTTTCACATCGGGCCATCTCAGATTTGGTAACAATCAGATTTAGCTGTAATTTGTTCTCTCTGTCACGTTTGGTCGCCCATTTCGATAACTCTACGCACAACCCCGACTCAGATGAGGGAACGAAGCATGATTAAACAGAGAGCTGTTGTTGTTTTAGAGACAAGATCGTCTCAGCGAATAAATAATTTAGATAGTTTTAACTCATCAGAAACCAATCCCCGTCACGACTAACTTTCTCTGCATGTGAAATGACGAGACAATCAGCTTAGCCGTAGCACTTAATTAATAAAACCACTTTCGTTGTTTCCTTCAATTTTCTAATTTTAACACAACTTAAATACTTTCAGTACCACGCCAATGTGAAGTGTTTGCGCAAACGAGCGAAAACGCTAACCACAAGAAATATCTGTAGTGATTCGTCTAGGCAAAACAAACAGACAACAGTTGTTATTAGAGACAGCTTAAAATTCTCTTAAAAATTAACGCTCTCTAAAGCAATGCCGATCGTCTTATTGAAAGACTTATTCATCAGATCCACTGAGCTAAAACTGAACGGAAGAGGCTTCACATCACAATTGCACTTGAGAGTGTTAATGCTATTAGGACTGAATTCCACCCGTCTGCTGCACTTCGTGTTGTTTCGCAAGAAAGTAGCGAGTTGCTTCGGTTTTGCTTTCAATTTTGCAACCTGGTTTGTGGGGAATGGCATAGTTTTGCTCGGAGTATGAACTTTCACCAGGCCTTATCTTGTAACAATCCAGCTCTAAAGAGAGCCGAGAGAACCAAGCCTGTAGTATTCCGGGTGGTAACAGCTTTGTTAGCGCGGTGACACGTGATGAGCTGGCAAAAATTAGTGTGCGACGTGTAGCCTGCTTAGCTGGCGGTTTGAGTGGCGTTTTGAACGCAAAAATCACCACTGAAACCGCAGTTATGCGACTGGTGAAAAGCAAATACACGACGTACATGACTTGTGAATTTATGAAAGAAAACACATTGCGTAAAGCAGCTAAAAGTACAAACGCGGAACATAACCCCCTCCCCTCTTTGAAACACTCTTCTCGTGTAAACGTTTCATCACTTACTTTAAGCCGGGTCTCAGTTCAATCAAAGTTAATTAACCTTGCTGTACGTTTACGCTGAAACTCAAGCCAAAGTAGTCTGCGGTTGGAGATTAATTCTCGTCGGTCAGTTGAATCATGAGGCCTAGGGCAGATTCTACGTATGTTTGAAATATAACTGTAGCTGTTGCCGAGTGTACATTGAGTTTTGTTGTGGACTCGATAGTTTTGAAACTTAGGTTAATCAGCTGACTTGCAATTCATAATGTACGACATTATGGATAGAATAATTATCAGTTATCAATCGATACCAGATCTAGAGAAACCGTAGGGTTTCGACAACAGCGGCAAACTGTGCATGTTTCCATATTTCGCCCATCCGTTTCTTCCCTTAAATTCTAGATCTTAAGTTTAATGTTTCTGACATTTTTTCGTTGTTCAATTCTAGTTCACTTAATGTCCATTTAAGGCCACAGCCTAGCTTAAATTAAAAGTTTTAAAAGTCTCTTTCCTGTGGCGGAAGTAGGTTTATTAGTAGAGAGTAGAAGTAACCTATATAAACCTGTCTAAATCTTTTTGAGGAGAACATATTTTCACGCCCTTTTGTAACCGGAGTTGCTAGTAACTATGTCCTTCGGATTGATTCCCAAGTGATCTAAAAACATCTTCGGAACATTCCCGGCATGTTCTTCGGCAAGCCTCGGATATCTTCCAAAAATATGTCGAAAAGGTATAGAAATTTCCGGGTCCGTCCTTAATTCGAAGGATCTTTGAAAATCTTCAAAAAATGGGGGCGGAAAGGGTTTGTAAGTAGAGAGCAGAAGTATTTTAACTTACCTAAATGTTTTCGAAGAAGACATACTCTTTACCCCCTTTCGCAAACAGAGTTGCTAATTACTTTGTCCTTCCGATTATTTGCCGAGTCGCCAAATAACGTACATCTTCGGACTTTTCTCGAAAATCTTCGACAAGCGTCGGATATCTTATTGGCTTCCAAAAATTGTGGAAAATGTAGAAAAATGCCCTTCCGACCTTAGAAGGATCCTTGAAAATCTTTTAAAATGGCTAGCCCAGGCTACTCACAGTCGATTTCAAATCAGGTACGGATTATGGAGCGAGTCTTATTTAGGGTGCGTTCCTTTGGGGTGATCCGAGCTCGGATCAGTGATCCAAGATCTGTCTGGATCTGTCTGGATCATGGTGCATCAAAGGAACCGGCGAATCCACTCTGGTCATGGATTCGCCGGTTCCTTTGATGCACCATGATCCAGACAGATCCAGACAGATCTTGGATCACTGATCCGAACTCGGATCATCCCAAAGGAACGCACCCTAGACTAGACCGAATTGGGAAGAGACATCGTTCATCCATAACTGTCAAAATAACCTAATTAACAAATACATACATACATTTATTTTTACATACATAGATTTATTTTTGTTTTCAAATAAAAAAAAATTACAAATTGAACATGCCCGCGGATATGCTAGTCTAGGCGGGTCGACAAATTAAATTGTGTTCAGTTTTTCGCGGAAGACACTTGAACGATATATCGCTCAAACTTGCGTAAATGGAAGTATTGAATAGGCTAGTTTCGAATTGTGCAGAAACAAAAGAACAGAGTCGAGGTTCAGGGGAATAATTAGCATTTTGTATTGTTCATAACAAAGGAAAATGCAAATTATTCCCCTGAACCTCGACTCTGTTCTTTTGTTTCTACACAATTCGAAACTAGCCTATTATCGAATTAATTAATTAATTAATTAATTAACGGCAGATTTCAAAAGGTTACTTAGCCCTTGTAGAAATGAAACTGAAATAAACTGCTCGACTAAGTGATCAGTTCTCTTGTTGATCCTTCTTTTGGTTCCTTATTTATTTTTATCTTGAGAACGTGACGTCTCTCTGATTTAGTAGTAGGCTTGACATTTCACCTTCTTTTGGGATTAAATAAACCAGACATACTAACGTGGCAATCAGTGCAAAATTGATCACGTATATCGTTGAGTCTGTTAATGTCCCGACCTTCAAGTGTTATCGCTACTTTGAATCGATTCAAGAAAAGAATTGATTAAATGCTCTTCCTGGAACTATTTTGGCCTTCTATTTTGATGTTTCTGAAGAAGACATATTTTCACCCGGCAGGTGGAGTGATGCTCAACTGAAGTCATCATAATCACTCGCTAAAATCTAGCAGTCTGAATCCCAAGAGTGCCATGTGCCCAAAATACCATTGCATGCTCAATATTTGGTCAATCCGTTTGAACAGCGAAATGATCTTGGACAGATCTTTCGTTTGAAAGAATAACACCATATCCCCTCTTGATTAACCACCCCTACAAATTGCGTACACGAGATAAGGTCTGGTCCAAGCTGCACTCATTTTCTCATCGAAAGAGCGACAGGTGCGCGAAAACGCACGGTCAAATAAAACCAAAATTGACCTTACTCGCCACCCAGCCACTTTTACAAGCCTGGCAAAGAAAACAGCTGCTACATAGGCTTGAGGCGAGGGTTGAAAAACGGAATGTTCCTGTGGTAGACTATTCTTTCGTCGAGCAGAAGCAATCCTCTCACGCGGTGCCCTGCTGAAGCCTATGAGAGTGATGACATGTTAAAGCTGTGCTTGTTTTGAACACAGGACAGCCGGTATCGGATGCGAATAGTATCTAATAGTATCTAATATGTTTGATGTTATTGCTGAAACTTTTGAAAAGGCTACAAAGATGGACACGCATTTAGAAGTAAGGTTTTGAAAAATAGACGCTTTGAACACGGCAGACTCGACACCGCAGTGAAGACCCTAGGTCACAGACAAAGAAAGTTACATCTGGGTTGGAAAACGGAAAACGAAACTGACCTTGGACTTTTGTAGTCTAATAGCTTTCAATTTGTTGCGAAATCGTGCCGTTTCCTGAAGCAGTAAAGCTCAAATTATGTACTTTGTCCTTATTAAATTAGCTTAAATCAGCGTTAACACAATTGCAGCCTTCATTTTGTACTTTTTGTTACCCTGTTCCGTGAGGCGACTTGATATTTTCAGACAAACTAAAGTGAAAACGTATGGTGGTTGAGAGTAGCGATATAATACATCTGTGAGCTTCTGGAGATGCTCGTGTAAAAAGAAGAATATATATTTAAAAAATCCACTTGTAATCCTCTTAGCTGACAACGTCAAAATATGACCAAATGAGCTCTTCGTGTTAACTAACATAAATTTCATGATATATTAGCTATGAAACTTTCGTAATACCAGTCGTTTTTCTCGACACATGCTTTCGAAAATTGTCATGTAAATTGAAAATGGTCACTCTTGGACGAGCGTGGCAGGAAGTTTACACGCGTTAATTACAAACCGTCCTACTCTTTTGAGGACCTCTCGAATTCGTCGAGATACACCAGATAACCTCGACATGCCACTTGTGACGTCATAGGGGGGGTTGATAACACCACATGTTCACCTTGGGTTGCCAATATAAAGACAAGCACTGCATTCAGAAAGCGTCAGATCTGAAAGAACACCGCTTCGAAGAACAGTCAACTCAAGATAAGAAGAAGGTTCATCGAGCGACGAAAGAAGCCAAACATGTCGCCTGTTTTCTCCGCTGTGATTTTATTTTGTATGAGTATGGTGACGGTCAGTCAAGCTTGTCTGTGCTTCCCAAGTGATACTCAAGACGATTTCTGTACAGCAGCCATTGGTAAGTAATATTTCAAAAACGAGTGCGAGGGTTTCATCAGGTTTCCAAACGCGAGAAACATTTGAAACCACGAGGCCGCAGGCCGAGAGGTTTTATTGTTTTCGAGCGTTTGGAAACCTGATGAAACCCGAAGCACGAGTTTTTGAAATTACTTCTCCAACAAAGAAAATTAGTTTAAATTATCATGTGAATAAGGTTTCTCAATTCAAGTATTATATTTGAGACATGAATGTGCATGATCCTCGGAACAATGTGCATGATATGCATGATCCTATCACCTAAACTGCTTCGCTGTGACAATTTTTGAATATTCATCAACTGATGTCACGTTGTTACCTGGCTGTTTGTCAGTTCTGAGCGAACACGTTGCTTCACAGAGCAAATGGCAGAGTGCAGATTTAGACATCCTAAAACTAGCGAAGAAGAGGAAAAGTGTGTGGCCAGCGCTGTTCCGAGGTAACGCGAGCATTTGGTCTGATAAAATTTCTACCGTTAGTGCCATTTTAGGTCGGAAGTGTACAGCAAGGTTGAAAGTGAACCAAAACACGAGGTCGCCACCATCGAGCGAGAATTTAAATTTAGAAAAAGAATGGGCCTTTCTGTTTTGGGTAGTTTAACAACTGTACCGTTACATTCAACGTTAGCAGTAAATAACTTAGGTTTAAAGTTTGTTTCGTATAATGTGTGATTAAATAAAGTTGCTTATCGCCACGTGTTTTTATTGCTTTATCAATATGCAGATTAGGAAAATTTGCATCCGTGTTTAAAGGCGGCGAAATACGAGATACAAAAACCCTCAACTTGTTCCGCAACATTGCTTCGTTGCAAGTTTTTGTCGATGTTTCCCGTTTTTCACCTTGCGTGATCAACTTGTCGCGCAACAAAAACATTTGTTGCGGGTTGAAAGAAGTTGTTGCGAAAAGTAGAGGGCGGGTCTACTTTGAGCAACAAATTTTGGCCTTGTTGCTCGTTTTTCATCAAACTCACAACTTGTCGCGCAACAAATCTGTTCGTGCCCTAGCAAATCAACCAATCAGCGCGCCGCATTTCTTCAACCCTCAACAAATGTTTTTGCTGCCGGTCAAGTTGATCACGCAAGGTGAAAAACGGGAAACATCGACGAAAACTTGCAACAAAACAATGTTGCGCGACAAGTTGAGGGTTTTTGTATTTCGTATTTCGCCGCCTTAAAATCGTTTCAAACACGGGTTTTTTTCACAGCCGTGTTTTCAACTCGTTTTTGATTGGATTTCTAAATTCATCCACCTGACCAGAATAAGATGCTCTGGTTGGGTAAGAGTTGCATGAATAATTAATGAGTTTGAGAAGTTACATTTAATCCGAACTGCGTTTTGAATCGAAATTTCGCCGTTGCGTGTTACTTCTGGTAGTACGTTAAAACAGAGGAAAGTGCCTGAATCTTGTTTTTTTATTTTAACAGTCCTTCGTGCCAGGGTTTGGTCGGGGCCCATAGATGCACCCCCAGACAAGGACGACGAATTTAGCTCTTTTTACCGCGATCAAGTTTACAGTTTGAAGATCGTTGAAATATTCAAGGGCGAGAAAGAGATCAGTCATCTGCCAGGAGTTGTTTCTGTCGGTGTTCGCAGCCCGAGTCTAATGGCCGACCTTTACACGCCAACCAAGTTCAGTTCCTGCAGTTTCGGACTTCATAAAGGAAGAGAGTATCTTTTATCAGGATACGTCTTAGACAACAAGCTAAGATCGTCCTTCTGCGATCTGCGTCAGGAGTGGACACATGTGACCCCACAGCAGAGAGCTGGACTCAGTGGACAGTATGACAAGAGTTGTTAGTTAAATGAGTACGCACGATTTACGCGTCATGTTATCTTAAGCCTTCACTTTCCAAGTTCGTGTTTTGTAATCTGTGTCGATCTTCTCCATCCTTCACCATCCTTGTTCCTTTAAGGTTCATTATTATCTCTAAAGTGTTTCTCTATCTTTATAAACTAGTATTTTCAGGTTCCATTCAATTTAAAGGGAATTTTATACCTAGCCAGAATCACTCAAAAATAAATATCGTGTCTGATTGAGCTCCTTCAGTTCTGTTTAAATAAAATAAGCGTCACGGAAAACTAATATTGATACAAGTTATAATAGAATTTTAACATGTTAATCATACTCGCGTGATAAAAAAATCGGACTCTCGCTGCGTGGTCGTTCGATTTTATCACTCGTATGATTACAGACCGAATTGGACTCCACTCAGTCCTATTACCGGCATTACTTATTTAACGATGAAAAAATCGAAAAAATTATCGGAGCAAAATGCTCCCCCGTCTCTGCTCCCCCCAACCCCCCTCATGGGGCTGAGTTATGGGGAGCAGAGTATCTGCAGAGTCCCACCCTCACCGGTCCACCCGCACGA